>JAQZBX010039632.1:0-22970 GCA_029593785.1 Cabassous unicinctus
AAAATACTAAAATATTTATAGCTAAAATTATACGCTGGGTATTTTTTCAAAATGTGAGTAGGGGAAGAGGGAGGAGAGAATGGGGTTATAGATCAAACAAGATTAATTAACTGTTAGAACTGATAAACGGGTACTTGGGGGTTCACTATTCTAGTCCCATTTTAAACACATCTCCAATTTTCCATAATTTTGTTCGCTTTTTTTAATACAAATGAGTATTGTCCATTATATTAGTTACCCTGGACAGGTCATCCTATCTCTCCGTGCCTCTGAGAAACATGCTCAATATGCTATCTGTAATCTTTCAAGCAATGAAATCATTTCAAAAATGTTCAAAACCTTCTGAAACAATTTTAAAGCTAGATACAAGCTACACAAGGAAATCAGTTTCAAGGCTTTTTGCCACCTCTTCCTTGTGACCCACACTGGTATGATGGTGGGTGATCAAACTGCCCATCTCATTATCAAACTTTCAAAGGATAAACACTGGTCATTAAATGCAGACATAAAGACATAATACTCTAAGTAGTACAATAAATATTTCTCATTAATTACCCAACAAAAGAATGTACTTGGTAAATTATTTACTCTAGAATTCTCCAAATTCTTAAACTAGATCCATATCACAAAGGACAAATTTAAAGATTCTGAGTGGTTGAATTTATTGTAATGCACAATAGTAAGCAAAAAGTGATCATTTACTATACAGACTAATATTACAAATTCGTATTAAATACAATCAATTTTAACCCTTTGATACACAAGAGATATTGGGCAAGCCCAGCTGATAAGAGCCAGCTCATTAGGATGGTTTGGGACACTTGAATATACATAAGATGTGGGGGAACTCTCACCTCCTTGGCTGTGTGGTTCCCTAGGACTGCAGCACCAAATTTGCCCTGCTTCACATACTGACCATTTGTGCTGTAGAAGCAAGAAAAGCAACAGGTATTTAATATATTCTTAAACTTTGCAGAACCAGCTTTCTTTTCTGCTTTATAGAACTGGGGAAACTAGTCATTCCACCTCTAGAAAGGGACTGAGGTATGCAGTTTATAATTTAATCTTACACAACTTCTTGTTAAATATCTGTATTTAATGCTCGTTAAATACACTGAGCATTATCTCATTGGAGAGGCTTTCTCTGAGCACAAATAAAGGCAGCTGCTGAAAGCGCAGTTTCTAAAGAACTGATAAGACAATAACTCTTCAAGTTTTATGTGCAGAAATCTCCAACTGAAACATTAAAAAGCATTACTGATACTTTGTCTATCCAGCCTAAGTAACCATTTTACAATGAGTGCTCCTTCTCAGCTACTTACTATCGATATGCATGGACGGCTGTTGCAACCAGTACAGAGGAAGTACCTGTTGTGGTTGGCGCCGTTTTCAGTGATGCCTGGTTTCCTAAAGATGAAGAAGAAAACAAAGCTGCCATTCATTTCTTGCTTGAATTGATTTTTATTCATTAAACCAGCTTCAAAACCCCTTCTTTATACTCAGAGTTAGGGGTACAGTGCTTTCATCACCATTATCCTTATCTGATCCACAAAATACCCTTATAACTCAGTCTGGAGGTAAGGAAACTGAGGCTCTAAGCACCCTTACATAAAAGATAGCAGCAAGCCCAGGAACAGAAGCCATGACTCTGACTTACAAACCAAATGCTCCAAACAAAAGAATTTTGGAGCTAGACAAGAAGTGTTTGTCTAGAAAGTGAGGTTATAGCCCATCTACTTTTTTTTTCTCCTCCAATTATTTTGACAGTTCTAATATATCAAAGTTATTTCTCCTCTCCTTATTTCTAGGATAGGAAATTTATGATCTGATATTAAATTCATGCCCATTGCTTAACTTCACAAAGTGCTATAAAATAACATTTTTGTTTTAAAATAGCAAACAGAATAAATTGCATATTTAAACACACTGTGTGTTGATGGGAACTGTGAGATAACATTGGCACTGGCATAGCAACAAAGAACTTATTTTCAAAATTCCTCGTTTGATTTTTTTTTTAATTGACAGCTTTTCTTTCTGATTATAAAGTACACATGTATACTGTAGAAAACTTAGAAAAACAGAGAAAAGCATAAAGAGGAAAATTAAAATGACCTATAAACACAACAACCAAATATAAAAAGTATTAATCATTTGATATATTTATTCCCAGTCTTTTTTCTATACATGTAAACTTCACAGCTTCTTTTCAAAAACATATAAGTTCAATATCTATAACTAAATTAATATATGATTTGACAACCTTGTTTTTTTCACTTTTGTATAAGTATTTTCCTGTATACTTCAAAGCAGTCTCCAAAACAAAGACAAAATAGTCTTAAAATGCTTTCTATTGGCTAAATAAAATGCTGTCTTATGACTGTACAAAATTTATCCAATTTCTTATTATTTAAGATTTGTTTGGGCTGTCTCCAATTTTTCTCTATTTTAAATGCTACAGTGAATATGCTTAAAATGCACATTTTTATGGGTACCTATGATTATTTTCTTAGGATAAATTCCTGAGAATACAATTACAGGGTGAAGGAGTAGAAAAAATTTTAAGGATTTTGTTACATTCTGCCCAAATGCTCTTCAGAAAAGTGATACTAAACTCCCACCAGCAGCATGAGTTACTGCCTCCTTGCCAACAGGTGGATTTACCTTTTTAAATCTTTCCCAATGTGATGGGGAGGCGGTAGGGAAAGGAGAATGCCATCTTACAAATTGTTTCATTTGCATTTATTTGATTACAGGGAGGCAGAAATAAATTTGACATTTTTCATAGATTTGTTATTGGCTATATATATAAAAGAATTGCCTATTCATGTCATTTGCTTATTTTCCTAGTGAAGTATTGTGTTTTCCTTATTGTTTTGTAAAAACTTACAATGTATTTTTTAATCAATCAGTACTTTCCAGTTGTATGTAATAAACACAATAATTCTTTTCTCTGAATAAACAGTCTAAGAATAGAAAAATGACAAAGGAACTAAGGTCAGGGTGAAATTATCAGGTCAATTCTGAACCACTGATAAAAAAAAAAAACACATTGTCTCCCCAAGGTCAGCCTAGCATCCTCCTTTGGGTTGGTCCAGCTTCTCCCAGTGTACTCAGCCCAGTCTCTCCATGTCTAAACCCATGAATCAAGAGGTTGAATATAGATTTGTCACATTAAGAAGTGGATCAGTTGCCCACAATCAAGTGACCTTCTCATCGGCTCAGCCATCCACTCTCTCTGAAATCAGTATTGCACATTCTTGAATTTCCCACTCAGATATTCTTTCAATATCTAGCTGATTCAAATATTTTCTTTTTTCCAGCAATTTTTTAATTATAGTTTTTAGTGTATTTTCTTTTTCCTCTGCTTTGATTTTCTTAAGGGGCTCCTATTATCCATATATTGGATCTTTGCTTTCTTCAATATTTGTCATTTTCTCTTGAACCCTTTTTATCTTAATTTTTTTTTTAGAAAATTTCCTCCTTACGACTTCCTGTTACTCTTAAGGCATAATCTGTTGTGTTTAGTCATTCTTGTTTCCTTCTAATTTAGTCTTCCGGGTGGCTTTTCTAACTTTACAGAGCTCCCCTTTTTCTTATTTTTGTATAGTATTCAAAATTATGGTATCTTCCTGTGATTTCCTGGCTGTTTCCGTACCCTATCTCAACCTTCCTTTATCTCTGCCTTTAATGTCCCTATCCTCCTCAATTTTAATTCCACTCCCAGGTTCTTATCTGGTAGGGTTCTTACTTAGAAAGGAGCCCTACTGAGTGAGTTTCAAAATTTCATCCATCATCAGCCTCTGCTCGCAAACTCAACTGCCATCCTTTGCATGAAATCCTGTTGGTTACTGTGGAGTTTTCCCTTTCTCAAGTACAGATACCCATTGCTTCTCTCTATTTTCTCCCATACAAATGTTGGTACCATGCAAGCCTGTAGCTATTAGTAGTGGTTTGTCCATATCAACTTGTATTTTGGGGGTCCATGAGGCCATCATTTCAATTGGGTTTGTAAGTATTATTCATTGGTTTTGGGTTTCCATCTAGTTGCTCTGTCTGTAATATTGAGAATTGAAGAGATTCAAGATCTACACTGCCACCATTTTCCCTACAAGGACTTTTTATATAATTTTTCCTGAAACAGATAAAGTCTCCTTTATGGCAACATTAATTTTTAAATGCCTACATAAGACTGTAAAGGTCATTTTTAAGTTGAAGTGTCTCTATAGTCCTCCCTTAAAAGAATCATTAATTTATAGTTGTAATTTTCTGATAAGAAAATTCAATTAATTTCATTGGTGGTTGCTAACATTTTTTATTTTTCTCCACACCCATTAATTTAACCATTTTAAATAGACTTAGAAGCACCTGCTGTTGAAGAGATGTGCCAGGGTAAATGTAAAAGGCATAGCCTACTAGAAGTTTGGCCAGGTTGTAGCTTAGAGAACGAGCCCAGCAATCTACAGCAAAACTGCCAAAAGTGACAGGGTAAGACAACAGGGCTCAGCAAACTTCTTCTGTAAAGGGCCAGGCAGTATATATTTTAGCTTTATGGCCTATATGTTATCTGCCAGAACTACTCAACTCTAAATGTCCTAACAATATTCTCAGGGCCAGCATTGAAACTAGCATGTAATAGGCATTCAATAAAAATTTCAAATTCATTCAACAAATATTGAATTGTATGTCCCTTGCCCTCAATTCTGCTTAGGGCTATTGCTGCCAATCTCTCACTCTTCTATCAGGTTCTTTCATAAAGACAGCAAAATTTGGAGGAAAAAATAAAAGCTTTAGAGTCAGATAGATCAGGGTTTAAATTTCAACTCTGTCACTTACAGTTATATGATCTTGATCATGTTCCTAAACCTGACTGAACCTCTAAAATGGTTGTAACCTTACCAATTGCACAGAATTGTTATGAGAATTAAATAAGCTAGGTAAAAGTACCTAACATGAAATCAGACACATGGCCAGCATTTTATAAATGTTAGTTCCCCTTTCTCTCCTTTCATTCAACAAATATTCATTCAATAAATGTGCTGGGTAAATCAAGGACATGCTCAGCGGCCATCACCCAGCCATTGCCTACCCATCCCTCCTTTTCCCCCCTCTTCCTTGTTTGCATGCAGGTCTCTATTATGTTTCCATTTGGGACAAGCAGTCTCAGCTACTTAAGAGGGTGGAAACTCTGCACAAAGGTTCCTTGAGGGTAGGGCCCCCTCCCCCATGGGGTGTATAAAAACCCAACATTCTGGCAGCACAGGTGTCCCTCATCTCTGACACAAAGCAGGGCATGAGGAGCCACCATCCAACAACCCTAACTGGAGCAGCTGGCCTCCCCAGGGGACTAGCCACAATGGGACCTCTTCCCCTGCTCTTTTGGGCCCTTTGTGCTGAGTTAAGTAATAAAGTGGCCACTTGCTGAAAATCTGTTGTGCCTGAGCCTGGCTTCCCATGATGTGATGTGCAGCAACCTGCTCCACAAATTTGGTGCAGTAGGTAGGGTGCACAGGGAAGTATGGAGTGGGTTTCTTTAAGGTTCTTTTTATTGCTCTTGCATTTCTCTTGTTTTATGCCATTTGGAATATCCTGGGCTACACAGTACTCACAGCTCTTTGGGCTAAAGTGAAGGATCTCCCCCACCCTACCAGCCCAGGTAGAGGTGCCAATCCATGGCTGGGGGACCTAGGGCATGCTGTCTCCATCCTGTGGGGGAAAGACAGTGATAAATGGGATTTTGAGAATCCCCCCATAAATGTCAGGGAGTTGGCTAGCTGGTTCCACACTGAGATAAATGAAGTTCAGTTTTCTACCACCCAGTGGACACTCCCCGGCTCATGGTCTCTTACATCTGTTCTCATTCTGGAACCAGGCACACCTACACTCAGGCCACCCACTGATCTTCAGGTTAGTGTGAAGCTGATCATTATTCAGGAGATATGGGATATGAAAGATAGGTATGGACAGAAGCCTGGAGAGGATCTCCTCTCGTGGTTGTCTAGATTCTATGATGAAGGTGCCACTATTATCCTCATCCACCAGGCTGAATGGAAGAGTCTTGGCCACCTAGCATTAAACTCTTAGTGTCAAAAAAGGAGAAAGAGGTGGGGTAGGGAAAGGGTGGCTGACAGTGTAGCCACTCCTGTCCCATAGCCATAGCCTCTGTTGACTGGATCCTTCAGGGAATCAGGTGAGCATATCCCACTCTGGGTGACCTCCTTCAAATTCCAACTAAGTCTTGGAGAAATGAGAAAGCCATGGTCACAAAACAACTGGGTATTGGCACATGGATATTCCACCCTCACCAGAGGGATTTAGCCCCTCACCAGGTTCTCATTTCGCAGGGGGACACTGACGATTTTCTTAGTAAAGAGCCCCTTAATGGAGCGATAAGTTAATTCTTGTCGTTGCCCCAGGGGTTCCTCCGGGGGACACAACTGAGCCCCTACTTGGGACAAGAGCTCCCACATTAGGAGGGTGGTCACCATGGAAACTAACCAAGGAACCAGACTGGCAGTGTAAGGCACCTGCCTGTTAATCTAACAAGTTCTGAAACCCACAAGATGAGTAAGAGGCTACCCCTTCCTCTTGGGGCCCCCACTTGCCAAGCTTGTTCTTGTGGCTACTACAGCCAGGAGTCCTGAAGGACACCATAGATGGGATCCCCAAAGGAAAACTTTGGGAAAAAATATACACTAGAAGGAGGGCGACAGGTTTGCCACAATCTCCAGACATGTGTGGTGGAAGGGAAGGAGGATACTGAAGATCTCCTGCCTCTCCCTTTGGGCCTGATGAGTCTGGCCCCCAGAAAGGATCTCTCTACCCAGATTTGACTAAATTGAAAATAGCCTAGGGATGGGGCCAAGGGCCCGTCCATCCTCCAGGGAACTAAAGCTATACACCCCAGTGCATGTACAATTTGTGAACATACCCTTATGACGCTTTTGGATACAGGTACCCAGGTGACCATCATTCCAGGAGACACAGAGGTGAGGCAGTGATGAATAGCACTGGGGGTTTTGGGCATTCCACAGGGGTTTGGAGATGTGAGGTTACCACTAACCTGTGGATTGATCCCTTTGGCCCCTGGCATGCCCCTGTGGTCATGTTTCCCACCAGGGAATGCATTGAAGGTACTGATCTCCTGCACTGCTGCACATCCCATCAATGGTTGCAGGGATACACTTCACCATCCCAGCAAATTCCAGTCCTTATTGGTTGGGTGAATGATGGACTATTCACCCCCAGTGCTCCCCATTTCCTTGCCACAGTGGCAATATCGCCTCCCTAGTGGGGAAAAGTACATTACTGAACTCATAAAGGACCTTCTATCTGCAAGTATCCTCAACTCCACCATCTCTGCTTATAATAGGCCAGGGTGGCCAGTTAAAAAAGCGACTGGGGCATGGTGGCTGACTACAGACTATCGGCATTTGAACATAGACATGCCCCCTTTGTCACCCGCAGTCCCAGACATTGTGACTCTCACATTGTGTCTCCAAACATTGCGGCTCCAGCCATTATGATCTCTACTGGCATTTGGTATGCGGCTGTTTACCTGGCAAATGCCTTTTTCTCCATCCCATACTGGGAGGAGGACCAGGATCAACCGGCTTTCATGTGGCAAGGCCTACCCTCACAGTACTGCCACAGGGATATTTAAACTCCCTTACCATCTGCCACAGACAGGTGGGACAGGCCTTGAGTAAGCTACAGGTGCCCAAAGAACCCCATTATATTGATGAAATCATGTTAGTGGACCAGAGCAAGGAGCAAACTGCACAGGGATTGCACGTGTTGTGAACTGGGCTTCAACACTCCAGCTGGGACACAAATCCTGACAAGATATAAAGTCCAGCCCAGCAAGTCACCTTCTTAAGCAGCGTGTGGATTACAGCCCAGAGCCAGATCCCTGTCCCAGTAAGAGACAAATTACTGTCCATAAAGTCACCTACCTCCAAAAAGGAAGCCCAGCAGTTGACTGGGCTATTTGCATATTGACACCAGCAAATTGCTCATTTCAATATCCTCCTGATACCCCTATACCAGGTGACATTTAAAGCAGGTACTTTCCACTGGGGAACACACCCTGCAAGAGGTAAAAGCAGCCATTTCAGCTGCCCTGCCTCTAGGCCTGTAGAGCCTGGATCTCCATTCAAACTACAGGTTTCTGTCACAAAGACCCATGCTGACTGGTCCCTCTGGCAGAAGGAGGGAACAACAGGAATTTTCAGACCCCTGGGTTTTTGGACCAAGATGCTCGAGATGCAAACCAACACTACTTCCCCTTTGAAAAGCAACTTCTGGTGTCCTATTGGGCCTTAGTGGAAACCATCAAGTATTACCAAGAGCTCCCAGGTCCTCCTGAGGCCAGAAATCTCCATCAGGTCTTGAGTCCTAGATAATTAGAACACTCACCCACGCAGTACCCAACAACAAAGTATCATCAGATAGAAGTGGTACATTCTGGATTATGCTCGCCTCGGCCACCAGGGAGTGAAACACTTGCATGAGCAGACAGTGGAGGCCCCCTCAGAAAGGATCATACTGTAACACCAGATGAGGGCCCTTCCCTCCCTCCCTGCATGGGCATCCTGGGGACCCCTAACTCCTGGATGCCCCACCAGATGCTCAGTGCTGGTTCACTGATAGACTAGCAAAGCTGAAGCCATCCAATATCCATTGGGCAACAGCTGCTGCTTCCCTTGCCTCAGGTAGACTATATACCATATCTGGCACTGGAAAAAGTGCCCAATGGGCTGAACTGCAAGTGGTCCTCTTAGCCCTGGAACACCTAGACCTGTTTACTGACTCATGGGCCATTGTCAATGGCTTAGCAGTTGGGTCAGATCCATAGAGGGAACATGACTGGAGAATTAAAGATTCCCCAGTGTGGGGAAGGGATGGAAATAACTGGTGGCATTGAAAGGTGCTCTCTACGTTGCCCATGTTGACACACATGGCAAAGGGCCATATCACAATGAACATCATTGAAATGACTTAGCCAAAATGAAGAAAGCACCAAGCTGCTTTTCGCCCCCAACAGGACCAGAGGTCTTTCTGGGAGAGGCAGAGGATAAGCCCTGCCCAGAGGATGAGGGCAATGAACTTGCCCTCAATGACATCCAAGAAATAGCTGAATTTCCCATGGCTGCTTCTGCTGCTGGGTGAATCCACCAACAAAATGGACATGGAAATTTTGACACTATGATATTATGGGCCCAGGAACATATGGGCCTCTCTCATTAAAAGAGGCCCAATCTGCCACTTACCAATGTGAGAGATATCAACTACAAGCCAGAGCCCAAAAAGGGCATTTAGGGGCTATTCCCAGAGGGTATGCACCAGGTTGCTCATGGCAAGTGGACTACATCAGCTCTCTCCTGCCATCCCAAGATGTGTCCTACACCTTCGTCATGGTATTCAGACTATATGTATGGCCTGCCTTTCCAGTTCATCATATGGACGTGGTACATACATAGGATACCTTGGAAAAGCAGCTCTGCCTCCTCTTCGGGTACCCAGATATCTCCTCTGACCAAGGATTCCATTTTCCCGCACAATCCACTCAACAATGGGCCCAGACTAACAGAATTAGATGGACATTTCATGTCACCCACTACCCACAGGCAGCTGACATTAGAGAACTTTAATGGCCACCTAAAAAATGAGCTTTGGCATCTACACACTGACAACTCTTTTACTGAATGAACCGTCCACCTTACTTAGGCCTTCTGGAAGCTGAACTCAGCAGTTCTCTGGAAGGGAAACATGGCCTTATCCCACCTCCTAGCACAGGGAGGGGACAAGGGTAGGGGAGGAACCCAGGCTTCACTGCATGTCTGCTCTTACACCCATCAAGATGAAGAATGGCCCCCAAAGGGGAACCAAGAACACACCACTTGGAATTCTCCTTTATAGCCACTGTCAGGGGATTACCCCACTTTTTATCCCATTACACCCTCCACTTGATTCCCAGGATGGTGGGAGGTTAGGGCCGCCAGGTGGAGGAGTGGGATGACAAAGTAGGCCTAGAAGTGCTTAGCACACATGGGGTGACAATCCAAAGGCCTGACACACACATACTAGAGGTTAGTGGGTGACACCTTCCCCAAGTTGGGCCACTTCGAGGAGTACTGACAACTCCCATCTATCAGGCAGAGGTGGAAGTGAGCCAGAAGATATGGGTAAAAAGGCATTCAGATCAATGGGAAAGATATAAGGTTCTACCTCAAGACAAGGGACAGACAGGCTGGGTGGCCTTAGAGGGAAAAGATAAGGTATTGCAAATAGGCTGAGAAAAGTATCTCCCACAGGAAGCGGTTGCAAGACCAACCTGCCAGGACTACATACTGTTCCCCACTCCTGTTTTCTACAGATTTGGCCTGCTGGCAACCTGGAAAGGAACACCTTCGTCCAACTAAACCCAGGCCATCACAGTGACAGGGAACCTGACTGCTGGATCTGCCATCTGACCCCTCACTCCCTCTCCTCTCTTTACCAGGTCTGGATTGCTACTCAAGGAGACTTCCCCTGCCTTATGCTCGCACTAATATCAGCAAGTCCTTCATTTACACTTTGTGACAAAAATAACGGTACAGCAGTTGGCTGTGCACTCTTCTTCCCCACACCCCACAACTTGCCAGGATGCAAAATCTCTAATATTATGAAACTGGCAAAGGGCTCAGTCATCTTTCTGCCACCATCCCCAAGATGACTAGTGATGCTCTAGGGATGGGCTGTGCCTCTAGGGTTTATCTTCCTTTGTGGAGGAAACAAAACCTCTACCAGTTGGGTGACTCCCTAGATAGGTCATTGGACAGTGACAGGACAATGCACCCTTGGGTTTCTGACTGTCCCCTTGACTATAATCGCATTGCCTTAGACTTCCTCCTAGCTGAACAAAGAGGTATATGTGCTATTACTAACACCTCCTACTATACGTGGGTTAATACCTCAGGGGAGGTAGAACAGAGAGTGACTAAAATCCAATGGCAAGGCCACTGGCTGTAAAATGTACAGATTCTATGTGGGACCTCTTCAGCTGCTTCCTGGGGGGTGGGGGATTGGGGGTTCATGGATGTGATCATTACTCCAGACAGGCCTGATCACCCTGCTTGGAGGAATGGTGTGCATAGGAATCATAAAAGCCCTCCCAATGTGCTCAGCCACTGGTGTTCCTAAACTTTTACTGTCAACATTGTTGAGAGCCATGGGATGGTAAGCCTGACCTGTCTCTGCATTTGCATCTGAGGTGGGAGGTGGGCTTATGATGTGGAAGCTAATGAGCAGGAAGAGGCTAGGCCTGGTCAAGAGGCCAGTGGTGGACTGCTGGGGAGGTCACGGACATGCTCAGCAGCAATCACCTACCCCACCCCAGCTCCTTTTCTCCTCTTCCTTGTTTGCATGCAAGTGTCTGTTACATTTCCATTTGGGACAAACAGACCCAGCTGCTTATGAGGGCAGAAACTCTGCACAAAGGTTCCTTGAGGGTAGAGCATGAAAACCCAACATTCTGGCAGCACAGGCCTCCCTCATCTCTGACACGAAGGAGGGTGTGAGGAGTCACCATCCGACAACTCTGACCTGAGCATCTGGCCTCCCCAGGGAACCAGCCACAGTGGGATCTCTTTCCCTGCTCATTTGGACCCTTTGTGCTATGTTAAGTAATAAAGTGGTAAATTGCTGAAAATCTTTGTTTTTCTGAGCCTGTGTTCCCACAATGCACCACAAAGAAGCTCGTTCAACAAAATGTTTCCTGTTTCAGTCATGATGAAAAGTGCAGGAAATACAGCAATGTGTGTCAATGATTAGTTGGGAAGAATTCACTGTCAGGATACATTAATCCCATCCAAGAAAAGGAAATAAAAAGTAGTTTTTCCTTCTCCTCAAAATGTTAGACAGTGGCTGAAAAGGAGAGTCCCAAGTGGTGTGTTCTTGGTCCCCCTTTGGGGGCCATTCTTCATCTTGATGGGTGTAAGGGCAGACATGCAGTGAAGCCTGGGTTCCTCCCCCACCCTTGTTCCCTCCCTGTGCTAGGAAGTGGGATAAGGCCATGTTTCCCTTCCAGGGAACTGCTGAGTTCAGCTTCCAGAGGGCCTAAGCAAGGTGGACAGCCCATTCAGTAAGACTGTAGATGCCAAAGCTCATTTTTTAGGTGGCCATTAAAGTTCTCCACACTGCCAGCCACCTACGGACAGGGATTTGGAAGATGGTTTGCACATGGGGCAAAAGAGCTTATCTGCAACTTTCCTCCCTCAGTTCCTAACAAAGGGCACAGTATCTAGCTGCCACACATTCAGGATCCCAGAGGTTAGACACACGCCCAACACTCTGGTTATAAGCTTAGCCAGAATGATAAAGGATGAACAACCTGGCATGCCAGTTTTGGATGGCTGATTACTCTGACAAATAGCCTGTCAGAGGACAATCCGAATGCCTTTTAACTTACCTGTTGCTGCTGTTACCTGGCCTTTCTTAGGCTGCTTGGGGGCTGTATACTGGAAGAATTCATTTCCATGGCCAGCAGCTGCCTGGTCCAGGCCAAAGAGAGAGGCCAATCGGGCACTGTTAGTAGGAAAAGGAGAGTTCACAATACTTCACTTGACATATCCCAAACCTGAGATCATTAAAAAATCAGCTCGTCTCCAACCTTGAACAAATGCTTCCTTAACTGTAAATTCCACCATTTATTCATTACTGAAAGTGGGAGCCTAATTCCTTTAAAATCAAGATTGCATTTTTATCTGAATTATCTGCAGCTAACCCTGCCTGTCCACAGGACATTAGTCAAGGCATTTATTCTTTTTGGACCTCAGTTTCTCTACCTGTAAATTGAGGTGATGGGTCCAGATGCTTTCTATGGTCTCTTCATACTCTAAATTCTTGCCTTTAGCAAATCTTAGCTTCTAGTCACCCCCTACAGAGTACTCCCTGTCCTGCTTTTAATTGGTTGATTAAGCTGAAATGAACCTGTACTATAAACTTAACTCCACCACACATGGCCCCTTTTATCATTTCACCTCACAGGCAGGACCATTTTTGTACATGCCTTGCAATGAATCTTTTGCCCCCACTACTCCACTGAACCTGCTTTTGCTAAAGTCACCAAGCTCTTTGTTACTAAAGCCAGTTTACCAGGCCTTATCTTGTTTGACCTCCATAGCACATTTTTACACATTCAACTAATTTGCTCTTCTTCGGACACACTCTCTCTTGGCTTCTGTGGGGATATCTGCAAAGTATCCCCTGCTGAGTGTGTGTATGGGGGGAGGGAGGGGGCTGCCCATAAGATTCTGAGAAATGCTAATGGAATTTAGAAGAGATCAAGATTTTCCCTTGTAGTGCAATCTGGGCAGATTCCCTAAGAAATAAGATTCTGGGAGAGGTGGACAATGCTTTTAACATGTCAGTGAAAATTTCACAAAGCTTAGAGCCTAGTAAAGATAATGTACAAATAATTGAAAAAAAAAAAATTCCAAAGGACAAATATTGTATGATTGTGCTATGATCCAAATATATTGTGTAACATATTGTATGATTCAAAAAATATATATGTATCCATTACATTTAATTGAGAAATGTATGTTTTTATTCCAAAAAAGAAAAGAAAAGAATTCCCTACAAGCTACAGTAAACTATGGGTTTTGAGTTTACTGTTTCAATTTTACAGGTCTGTTCTCTTTCAAGGGAAAGGCAAAGAGCCACAGGAAAACCATGCTTCCATAAATGCCCTAAAGGCCAGCCAATTGATTGCAAATCAACCCGAAAGCCAGAGCAACTCAATTAACTTTCCCTAAATGGATTAATTCCATTTTCTATTACTATTTCAAAACTGCCTCTACACAGACTTTCATGACAAATTTCTTGTATATTATTACATTTCTCCACTTCCAATGTGTTCTTAAGTGTACCCAATCTCCCTATGTTAGCAAGAATGAGCTTAACTTGAGCCTCTAAGTTTATAATACATGGGAAAAGTCATTACAGCATCAGTTACATTTTAAAAATAAATGTTAACCAGAGCATTTAGTTGCCAAGGTCCTTACCTAATCTCAGTTTTCTACTTTTCTTATCAAAAACAAAAACACAGGCATTTATGATATATCAATATATTTTAATAAATGGGGATACTCTTTATTGTTAAAGTGCTTCTTTTATGAACAGTGGCATCAAACATCTACTTCTATAATAATAATGGCAGATGGGCAGGTCCGGTGGAGTCAGACTGCCTGATTTCAAATTCAGACTCTATTACTTCTTAGCTGGGTGACCTTGGGAACCTTACTTACCTCTCTAAGCCTTAATTTCCTCATTTGTAAAATGGGTATAATAGTAAAACTACTCCATAGGAGTAGGAAGGATTAAATACAATGATGCAGCTATAGTGCTTAGTACAGTGCCTGGCACCAAGTAAACACATGATACATGTTTTACACACATGTGCATATATCCTATTATCTCAAAAGTATTAATATATGCATAACACCCAGGTATACACATAACTGATCCTTTAAAAATGCTTTGTGATTATTATTTCTGGATTGGAATCTTATTCTACTGGACATTTCTTGGGGGCAGGAACTGTGCCCCTGTCTGTATTAGCTGAAGCTAAGTACCATGCACCTAGCAGGAATTCACATATTTCTTCAGCTCAAAAGCACAATGGTGGGGAAAGGGCTAAGATGAAAAAAAAAGTAAGCCTCCTGATTTCTACTTCTATGCTAGCCATGGACTTTGAGAGGCCCAGATTATGAATTACCTAGACAGCCTACTGAAACACTGAGCTCTGTACTCAGGAGACCATGTGTGCAGAAGGAAAAAACAGTCCATAGGCCTATACTAGACAACCAATAAACTGGTAGTTTAATAATATCATTTTTTTTTTTTTAAATCAGGGGAGCGGGTATAGCTAAGTAGTTTGAGTGCCTGCTTCCCATGTATGAGGTCCTGGGTTTAATTCCAGATACTTCCAAAAAAAAGAAGAAGAAAAAGTCAGAGTTTAACAAGTTCAGCTTTAGAATACTAAATTGGTCTGGAAGTCCCCAGCATAGGGACTTGTGCAGTGTCATTTCACAGCTTTAGAACTCGGCCCCTCCTCTATGCTTCCTTGGAGCCTGGCACAAATTCAGAGTTAAGGATCTCTGAAAGCCCTGCTCCCCAAAGAGCATCGAATAGGTCTCAAAAAGTATTTCCTAAAAGATGAATGGAGACAAGTTTTATGCTCAACTCTTTTCCAATTCTATTATTCTATGGTTCAATGGTCATTCATTAAAAATGTGACTTCAAAATTATATTTCAAAACCCAAGATATAGATTATTTTTCTTTTTTTGTAGGGAGTGGTAGTAAATATTTACTTAACTTGGGTAAGGATACAATTTAGCTGACTAGGCAAAAGCTGCATTTGATGGTAAAGGGCACTTTGCTCCCTAGTCCCATCCTTATCCCTGATAAAAGCAAGTCTTAGGTTGGTGGGCTATATGATCAATTTGAGGTGGGAGTTGCCCCCCTCCTCTAGTTTTCAATCCTTAACAACTGATGAAGCCACATTATTAACAGAATATCCTCAATTTCTACCTTGCTCCACAATACGAGCCATCATCTGTGTTCCTAATACTGAATTTCTGGCCGTGCCACAAAGCATCTTTTTTTTTTAGATTTATTTATTTATTTATCCCCCCTTGCTGCTTGTGCTCGCTGTGTCCATTTGCTTTGTGTCTGCTTGTCTCCTTCTGTTGCGTCATCTTGCTGCGCCGTGCAGGCCAGCTTGCCTCCACCAGGAGGCCCCAGGAATCGAACCCGGGGCCTCCCATGTGGTAAACGGTCGCCCATCCAATTGAGCCACAGCCGCTTCCCCCACAAAGCATCTTAACAAAAGGATTTTCCCTCCAGCACAGGGGCTTTCCAGCCTAGGGTTTTTTCGAAAAACAGGGCTAGCTCTGGTCTAACTCAATCAAAACCCAACATACAGGGAGCGGATGTGGCTCAAGCAGTTGAGCGCCTGCTTCCCACATGGTAGGTCCCGAGTTTGATTCTTGGTGCCTCCTAAAAACATAACATAACAAAAAATAACAACAAGAAGAAACAAACAAACAAAAAAAACAACTCAGGGGAGCCAATGTGGCTCAGTGGTTAAGCGCCAGCTTCCCACATATGAGGTCCCAGGTTCAATCCCCAGCCCTGGTACCTCAAAAAAATATATAGCAAGTTTTTATTTGCTTAAAACCAAATTTTACAAATTTGTATTTATGCACACAAGAAAAAAAAAATGCCTTGACGAATATACATCAAACTGTTAAAAATGGTTAATTCTAGGGGTCAGATTGGTAGGGAAGGAGAAAAACTCCAGTTTCTACTAAGGTACTATTTCCATTTTTACAAATGCATTTGCTATCATCGTTTTTTTTTTTTGTTTTTTTGTTTATAAAAAATAAAGTTACACTGTATTTTCTAATTCACAAAAAGCCCTACATGTCATAAATCCAACTTGTGGGTGAAAGGAATGGGTAAAGGAGAGGAAAAAGACAATGTAAACCAAATATTTTCATTGAGACAATGATTCATTAGTAAAATTTTAACCAGAAAGCTTTGTACAAAACATGTGTTCAAAAATTGCTACAAAACCATGTCTAAGGGGGAGCAGATGTAGCTCAAGTGGTTGAGCATCTGCTTCCCATGTATGAGGTCCTGGGTTTGAGCCCTGGTACCTCCTAAAAACAAAACAAACAAACAAATGAAAAAACCAACTCTCACTGGGGAGCAGATATAGCTCAGTGGTTGAGTGCCTGCTTCCCATGTACAAGGTCCTGGGTTCAATCCCTGGTACCTTCTAAACACAAACAAACCAAAACAACAACAACAAAAAAAACATGTCTAGGTTGGGCTAAGGTTCTAGACAGCACAGGTGTAGAATGCTAAACCCTTCAAAAAGATTTTTTTTCCCTATGGCATTTTTGCCATCAACAATTTTGGCATGAAAATTAAATTGAAAGGAAAAATTAATTTTCATATTCTGAAATACTGTTTTAAACGATCACAACACATCTGAAGTTACAGGATAAAATCTAATCCATGAGTTAGGATCATTGAATGCAAAAAGCTACAAATAAATTTGTGCAGTTCTCTTAATTCAGGAGTAATGGAAAAATAAGGGCAACCAAAAATTTATTATATTCCCTTTTGGCTTCTGTTTGCAGGATCACTCACATCCCAGTTTTTCAGGAAGTATTTCATGCTGTTCAGAAGACACTAATACTAATAAAATATACAATCCAACCAAAGTGTACAATCCAGCCAAAGTATACAATCAATGGAATATGGCATAATCACATAGTTGTACATTCTTCAATCACTTCAGTCATTATTAGAGCATTTTCATTATTGCAACAATAATAGTAAACAAAAAAGACAAAAAAGCTCTACTCAATAATCACCTCTCAATCTCTCTCTGCTGCCTTAATATATATCAATAAAATTGATTTGAAAAAATATTCAACACACACACACACAAAAAGGCACTAATACGCCCACTTCTATTAGGCCTGACTATCCTAAATGGAATCAATTAAGTGATATATCAAGTCAAAATACTTGAAACTTAATAAGCAAGTAAATTTACAACAAATTATAGTTTTGCAATATACATAAATATATGCTGCATTGGTTGGTAAAAGTATCACATTTAAAGGAAGGAAAAGAATTTCAACAATAAACAGGAACTGAAAAGCAGCTCCAATGTTCACTGTCACATGTTCTACTTCCTTAGAGAAAACCAAAGAAGGAATTGCTGAATCAGAGAATGTTGGTGAAACTTTCTTTATTCTCAGTCTTAAAATTGATTTGGTTTTCCTGGTTACTGTTTGGAAACAAAATAAGTTAATGTTTAACTTTCTTGGCTAAGCCTTTTATCATCAAATTAGCTGTTTTCTATGTCTAAGAGCACGGTTACATGCACAGAACTAAAGCGTTTCAGGTCGTTCATGAGCCTGTTCAGGAAAGCAGCATAGTTGAGCCACCAAGAATTTATCTCAGGCCAGGAATCTGGAAGAGAACACATGACTGTCATTATCTACCCTGTGATTTTCAGTCAGCAGTGGCCTGCGTATTGTCTGAAAGTTGGAAGCCCTAACATTCTTTTCCAGTCTTCCCCAAATTACTTTTACCTAGTGAAGAATGTGAATTTAAAGTACACCCTGGGGGAAAAAAATAAAGTATACCCTGAAAACTTTCAAAAAGCCCAATACACAACCATATGCACAGTAACTTTGTATAGAATTTTTAGTGAATGTTATGGGTGGAATAGGGAAGAAAGGAACCAAAGCACAGTTTAATCTGAAATAACTGTGCAACTAAAAGAACTCCAAGTGGAACTAAGTGGATATAAGCCATGTAAAATGAGAGTAGGGGTGGAGCAGGGTGATGACAGTGAAAAGAGGACTTAAGGCTAGGTAATATAGAGCTAGTCACCGTATATGTCAAAAGATCCTATTTAAGACCAAAAGAGAGCCAGTGTCATTTTATGTGTCATTCATACATTGGACTCTCCAGCAGTACTGGAAGTAACTTGAAGGAAGGCACAGCATCTTAGTCATCTTTGTAATCCCTTAGCATTTAAGTATAATGAGCAACATATGTTGGGGATTCATTCTTCAGCATGCACAAAATTTGTTATGTACATTCAAATGTACAAAGAAAGTCTCCACAAGGATCAGAGCTTGGCAGCTCACAAGTTTGGAGGGCATCAAGTTTGATCACTGACATAAAGCAAGGGAGGAGGCTACACTGATTACTGGAAGAGACAAAGTCCTGCCTCTCTCATACATACTACCTCAGGCTAGCATGTATAAGGTCAAGGTTTGGGAGCAGGGGAAAGCAACAGCAGTCACTTAAATTAGCTTAGGGCTTTTGAGTTTACAAAGTGCAATTTCACAGCTATTCATTATTCATTCAACAGGTACCTTCTAAACACTCACTATGTGTCAGGCACTATGCTAGGCACTAGACAGGCTTGAACAACATAAGCAGTCCCTGTCCTGTCAGGGCTCATAATCTAGTGAGGGAGTCAGACAAGCAAACAGTTGTGGTTCCGTGTGCAAGGTGGGATAAGGAAGAGAGAGTAATTTATTCTGCCTGGGACTGTGAGAGAAGCAAAAGCATCAAAAAGGTGACATCCAGGCTGGACCTTGAAGGATCCTGGAGCTGACCCATCAGGGCCTAGTTTTAAAGTGTCACTGCCTTGTTCAGGGAAAAGAGAAAGTCTCATATGAAACCCAGCTGAGTAAAGAGAAAGTCTCATATGAGACCCAGTAGACTCCTATTAAAAACCCTGAGGCAAACATCCTCATTTGCAACCACCCCATTTTATAGGAGGAACTGACTTTGATACTAAGCAAAAATAGGTTCTTTTCCCCCTACATGCCTTTAAAGCCAATTCCTGAGACACCAAGGTTTCAAAGAGAGAAAAAGTTTATTTGGTTGCACAAGCAAAGGTCAGTCACCTTAGACGGCCCAAAAACTGCCTCCCTCATCTGCAGAAATTCTAATATTTTATAACATCAGGGTGCTAATGAATAATTGGGGTGGAGCTGGACACAAGTTCCTTCATTAATAAACATGAAGGGACTGAATCGGTTGGACCGGGATACGGTAGCACACAACGGTGAGTAACAGGGATGTAGGATAGGGGTATACAGAACAAAGATAAGTTACAAAGTCTTTCATATAAACAGAGGTGGGTGGAGTGGTTATCATCTCAATAGTAGGTATACACAAGGGTGAGGTTAAATTTAGAGTAACCATAAACAGGGGTGAGACCATTCTAACTAGCTTCAATAATTTCAGATACTAACCTTTTGCTATTTTATAATAGGCATCTATTATAGTAATCATAATTACCTGTTAATTTTTAACTCTCGGTTACAACTTAGAAAGCAAAAACGCGAATCCCAGGGCTCTCCTGTGTGTCAGGGAGTGCTGGGTCCAGACCCAGGTCGCCAGACTAGGCCCAGTTCCGAGTCCTGCCCTGATTCCGGGAGGTGCAGAGCACCAGATTGTGGCAAAGATCTGGAACCCGGAAGTTGGGATGAAGCCTCAGAAGAGACCCTTCCAACCATCCGCCGGGCTCGCTCAGCCGATTTCTCTTGCCCACGTTTCGCAGTCACTTACCCGCCGCTGGGTGAAAGGAAGTCGGTGTCGTCCTCGTCACCTGCACCGAACATCGCGCTGGCTTTACGCCCAGCTGAGGCGAGTAAGTCAGAGACTTTCCAAGGCCTGTCTCCGCTGGCGTCGTAAAATGCCGCGGTGGCGTGCTCTTTTCCGGCAGGGCGATCTGTCGCAGGGATGCGCAGTAGAGAAGCACCTAGGCTCGGAGAAGGTGGGGCAAAGGCAAATGGGAGGATCTCGCGGGCACGCGCGTCGCGTGACGTAAGGACTCTCCCATTCCCGCAGAGGCGGTAGCGCTCCGAAGTCCTGCTCCGGGATTGGTCGGCGAAGCAGGGGGGCGGGGCCGGGGCGGGAATCGGCGGTCTCGGTGGCGGTCGTGGACACGTCGCTCCGGGCAGAGGTTGCAGGGGCTTTTGAGGAGTCGTGGGGGGGCTGGCGGGCTAAGGTTCTGTGAGGAGACGCTGGTGGCGGGACTCGACCTGGGAAGGTAAGACCTCCCGCGTCCCCTCTCGCAACTCAGGCACGGGAACCGTCCTCTTCCCTCCGGGACCCTTCTTGCCTCTTCTCAGCTCCGCGAAAGGAGAAAGGGCCCGGGACTGGAACTCTGGAGACCTGAGCTCCCGGCCCGGCCTCTGCAGAGACAGATGGAGTGACCTTGGGGCAGAGTGCTCGGTCCCTCAGTTTCCCCGTCTATAAAAATCTATAAAACGGGCTGATGATCCCTCTGCCTCAGTCCTCTGTCGCCGACCTCGCTATTTATTAAACGGGCCATTTGCCCACTGCTTCCATTTGCCGGGGGTGGGGGTGGGGGAATAGGTTAAGAAGCTTTTAGACTTCAAAGGCCATTGAATTCAATCCCATCTCCTCGTAATCCCAGGATCTACCGATAGGGAAGCTAAGCATTTGAGGGACTAGCTCGAGGCACACAAAGTAAAGGGCAGACTGGGACTGGATCCCTGGTCTCTTGATTCAGGGCTTAGAGAGCTGATGGATGAGCAAGAACCTTACCAGCCCTTAAGCAGTGTGTGCCCCTGTGGAGTGGTGTAGAACAGGAACAGACTTACTGATCTTAGTGTCTCCTGTGTCCCAGAGCACATTATGGCTTTCTTGCCCATAATGGGTTCTCATTAATTCTTTGTTAGAATGAATAATGGAATTCATCCTGGTTGCCTTATTGCTTAATTTACTCTTTTATGATTTTTCCCCATGTAACCCAGAGAGCCCTGCAATGGCTCTTGCCTTTTATAGGTAGCTTCCAGAAAGATAAAAATGCTGTACTATTTCGTGAACTGCCTGGGCTCCTTATTCTCTTTGTTAATTGAAGGTGATTTCACTATTATCTAAAGCTCTTGGGACGGAGAATGGGGTAAGGATAGCTAGAAATATTATGTCATTATAATTTTTGTAAGTAACTAGGCAGGAATCCTAAAATCTGGATCAACTTTTTTTGGTGATTGAGACTCCATTAACATGGGTGCGGAGAACATCATTGTGAGAACACAGCTGCTGGTTCTGACTGGCAGCAGGAGGGGGAGGAAGATGGTAGTGAGTCTTCCTCAGTCTTTCCTTTCAGGCTTTGAACTGCAGAAGTCTGTACATCTAAAAAGTCACTGTCTTCCTGAATTAAGACATCATCAGCATGCTATAATATTGGACTAGGAATCAGGAGATCTAAATGCCCATCCCTGATGTGCCTCTTACTTCCCCTGAGCTTGAGCCAGTCTCCCTAAACTCTTTGTAGAATGAGTAGATTAAACCCAAAATCTACTAAGTACTGCTAGGTATACAAAGGTTAGGCACAACACTGATCTCAAGTTTGAATTAAGCATATTTGTTTGGTTGTTTACTTAAGTGCACAGCTTTTAGATTTGTTTATAAAATGCATTGACCCCTGAAGACTGACCAGGAAGCAGCAAGTTTAACAATTCCTTTGAACATATCAGCCATTTTGCAATAGAGATGACAATGTAGGCTAGATTTATTTTATTTTTTCAATTTTTATGTACACATGTACCCAAACTAAGCTGTACTGGTAAATGAAATTTAAAATTAATAGTTTAAAGATATAACCAAGTTAGATCACAGGTGTGCTGATAGGGATATAAATTGGATATAAGTTTGGGATGGGAGTGGAGGTATAGTGTTCTGTAGAATCACTGAAAGCAGAAGAATGTCAGAACACAATTTAAGAACTATTTTCTGAAAGCCTACATGTATAAGACATTGGTCCAGGTGTTGCCCAGGATAGGAAAATGAGTAAGAAGGTGCTTATAGTTGAATATATAATTGAAGTACACAGATAACCATAATAGACATAACAAAGTAAGTGCCATAAGAAGCAGAAATTAATTATTGTAGGATTTCAAAAGAGGAAGAAGTCGTATCTAATTTGAAGGGACGTGTGGGGTTAAATAATGGGTTTTGAAGATAAATAGGGTTCGATCAAGTGGAAGTGAGAAATTAGAGGCTTTCCGGGTGGATGGAGCAGCTTTGGCAAAAGCACAAAGGCAGAAGAGAAGATACAATTTTTCAAAAGACAGGTGTGGCCCTCTTACGGATGCATTTAGGACCAGTAGTTGTTTAACTGAAAAAGTAAGTTAAAGCTGAGAATTATACAGATATTAGTTACACACATGCCTTGAACATTTTATTTTAACTTAAAACAAAAACATTCTTTGACATTCTTTTAATAAGGCCTCAGTCTTTTCTTGGAGAGTTATTCTCAGAGATCTGCAAACTATCCCCGTGGACTAAATCTGGTCCCAGCTGGCTATATATTTTTGTAAATAAAGCTTTGGGTTTCTTTCTTTTT
>JAQZBX010039633.1:0-11129 GCA_029593785.1 Cabassous unicinctus
GCTGGCACGGTAAGCTGACACAACAAGATGACGCAACAAGAGAAACAAGGAGGAAAATATAATGAGAGACACAACAAAGCAGGGAACGGAGGTGGCTCAAGCGATTAGATGCCTCTCTCCCACATGGGAGGTCCTGAGTTTGGTCCCCAGTGCCTCCTAAAAGGAAGAGGAACAGACCCAGCAATTGCAAACAATGAGGGGATGGGGAGAAATAAAAAAAAAAAAAAAAAAGGAATCTTGTCTTTACAATAATCTCGTGTGTAGCCAGTCTTTCAATGATACTAACTATTGTATGCAATCCTTTTATCCTCTTCCTTCTCCAAAAGCATGGTCCCTCCCAGAGTGCTGTAATACAGACCCAATGTTCTCCAGACACTTTTCACAGCCATCTTCCTTGGGCTTTTCTTCAGTAACCTCTTGGATTCCATGTCATATTCTTGGTCTTTACCTTGAATGCACACATATGAGACTTCCTCAGACAGAAAGTATTGCTTATAAACTGGGTCATTGCATATTTAAAAATATTTTTATTTTACTCCCAAAGTGTATTGATAGTTTGACTGGATATAGAATTATGGGTTCAAAATAATTTTTCCATAGAACTTTCAACACACCAATTCCTTATCTTCTGATTCCCAATGTGACTAATAAAAGGTTGGATGGTTCTCGCTTTTTCTTTTGGAAGCATTTATGATTTTTTTCTTTATCCTATGTGATCTGAAATTTCAGACAGATTTGATGGCTAAGCAGTTTTTTCATTCATCTCCTTCAGTACCAAAAGACTCATCTTATGTGACTATTTGCTTTTATTCAGTTTGAGGAAATATCCTTCTAGTTCTTTAAAAAATTTCGCCTGACCATTTTCTTGGTTCTTTGTTTCCGCAATCACTCTTAGTCAACCTGTGGGTTTCTGAAATCCCTGTATTAATCCTTTATGAAGCTTACCTTTTTTCCTCCTTAAATTTGCCATCTCTTTGTCATTTTCCCTAAGGTCTAAAAGATTTTTTTGGTTTTATATTTCAGCTCTTCTATTGAATTTTATACTTAAAATATTATATTTTTAATTTACAAAAATCTTTCCTGTTCTCTGTTTTTTCTTTTTTGAATCATACTATTCTTGTTTTACAAACACAATATCTTAAATCTTGTTGAAGATATTCATTAAATATTTTTTTAAAAGTCTCTTCCGGTTCCTGAATTATTTGTTTCCTTAAGATTTTGCATGTTTTGGTATTTTATTTCCTGTTGGTGGTTGTTTTCAAATGTCTGGTGACCTTGTTTGTACATTCATATTTATGAAGGAAGGATTAGTTTGATAGTGATAGGCATCCAGTTTAGGTTTCTTCTGAATTTGTGTTGATGATATGTTTCTTGATTGGCTTCTCCCCTGAATAGGAAGACAGAAAAAGAACTCTATACACATATACAGGACTAACTAACTGGCAGATTTTGTTTTAGGATCGGGAACCAGCCTTGACATTCTACTTCATCTTCTCCCCTCAAATGCCAGGACAAGAAGAACTTTACTTGTAGGGTCAATGCCCACACTAAAATACAACCCTCTCCCCCTCCAGTCAATTTATTCATTTGTTTTAGAGAAGAGCCTTCAGTTAGTCTTCTTCTCTTTTCAGGAGATAAAAAAAATCATGGTGCTCCCTGCTTTGTCTTTGTGGGAGGAGACCCACTAACCTTAAGCTTGTACTCACTGGCATTCTGCTAGGATGATTGGCAGCTGCTTCCCCCGCAAGTCCTCTTATGTTCACTTTGGCCTTTGGCTCCTCAACTCAGTTTCATACATGAACATGTTTCCATCTGCTTCCATATTCAAGAAATGTGTTGAAATCTCTTAGCTGCTAAAGGCCTTGCCTTCTAATTTCTTCACTGCAATCATTTGACTTCTCTTTGTATTCTAATGCTGTTGTTTTAGTGGGATTTCTGGCAGGAGGGATGGCACACTCAGGTGCTCAATCTACTATCTTGAACCAGATACTTCTCCACCCACAGGATGATGTTTTTCAAAAAATGGGATTTTTTACATTGAAATCTCATCTTTTATCTATGTTCCTACTGCTCAACAATATTTCTGGAGATGAAAGTAGGGTGTTGTTAAAAAACAAATGAAGAAAGAAAGAATGAAAAGACAGAAAACAAATGAAAGAAATTTAGACAATAATAAGCAGTACGAATATCCTCTTTAAATATTTGTGGGAAGTAGTGAAAAATAGCCAAGAGTATTTATCCAGTTGAAAGACCCTCACTAATCACCCTACCATGCACCACAGATATTAAATGAGCAGCTTTCAAGAGAAATCTGGACCTTCATAGAGGGGGCAGAGCGTTCTTGCCAGCAGGGTCTAGAACACAGAAATACACAGCCCAGAGTGTCTGTAGAAGAACTCATGCAAACCCAGTCTCACTCAGGCTGCTGAGGATTATACGAAGGACCTGTGTGTAGTTCCTGCAGAAGACAGGTGCTACACGTGTAAGGTCCAGTTTTCCAAAGTATAGGTTCTACTTTATTTTCTTTATCTGAACCTAATTCTGACCCCAAAACTGTTCTCATCAGGATAGCAGAAAGTTTAATCTTCACTGTTACTGCAGTCTTACTAGGGATGCAATAGAATTATGGAGCCTAAAATACGGAGGGAAGATATTCTACCCACGTTGGGAATGCTGACCGCTTCATTCCCTTAGAAGTCTAAACAGGTCATTGTTGGGGGTATTTTCCCAGAAAGGAAATTCAGGGCTTCAGGTACCATCTCCTTCTGAAGTCCAGTTACCTGTTTGAGGCCCTGAATTAGTGCATGGAGGTCACCACTTCTTGAGGGACCTGTAGATCCTTCACCTTTATATAAAGTACTCTTTCTATTGAGGTATTTTTGGATATAATCTTCTTAATTGGTTGAGGCTTTAGGAAAAACAAAAGTTAAACCAGTGGACCATTTCTGTCTTCTACCCATCCTTGAGACAAACTAATTGAGAAGAGACTATTTGTTTGACTAGGGGTGGGAGCAGTGGTGAGAGTATGAGATAAATAAGAAGATTAGCAAGGAGGGGATATCAGGTGGAAAAAATCAATGTTACAAAAATGCCACCATGCCATGGTATGTACATTCAAACATAAATGTGTACTCCGTGGGCTATGTGGGGGAATACAAAATGCCATCCAGTTCAGAACAGGTTTGTGAGGGTTAGGGTAGAAAGGACAAGGAAGATTTTTCTGGGGACAGTTACCTCAGAATTTATGGTAGAACCAGTTGAAGAATGAATGACATTAAGAATGAGTATGAAATGAAAATAGCTTCCAGTTGTGGGATCAGTCTTGGTAGAGCCTCCTTTCACAGTGCTTTTTTTATTGAAGGCTGTTTGTCAACGTTGTGTCATGCAACATTCACAAAAATTCCTGAGCTCATGATGCATGTCAATGGAGGCAATGCTGTGAATGAGTAAAATGGTTATCTTATGGGGAAATTTCTCTTATCATTACAGGGGGTAAGACAAAAAATACCTTGAAAGGTTTGTGGCTACAAAAATCAATACCAAGGCATTCACATTTTTACCAAAGTACAGTCTTGGGATGCTGTCAGTGAGTTTCTCATAGTATTCCAAGGAATTCTAGATTTTAAGAGGAGCCAATATTGTCTCATTTGGATCCAGCTATGATGTCTATTCACTCAAATGCTATACAGAATACTTTTGTTCAAAGACAAAGAATTGAAGAGAATTCTGGTCATTTAATCAAGCAGATACTCAAAGGAAACACATGGGCCCAGGGACTACATAAATTGAACTGCAATAGATAAGTGTTTCTGCACTGTGGATAAGTCCCTTCAGCAGCCATACTCAGGGCTATGGTTATAGTCATATCTGTCTTAAAGTAATGATGTGAAATAGTGTTTGGGGTCTGCTGAGTCCGCTAAGAACTGGAAAGTCACTTGGCATCTTTTCTATCAAGCTGCATGTTCTTTACACACTGACTGGTTCCTCTGCTTGTTTATGGCTCAACATGATCACTATCTCAAGTCTACTTGACTTTGTCTGGGCTCCTAATGGTAACTGCCCCAATATTTCAGTTTGGAAATCCAAATTTCCATGAGAGAGAATCTGATTTACCAAGATTAAGTTGAGTGTCCACCTATTGCCCATAGAGCTGCATTTTAGGAAGTAAATGTTTTGGTAAAAATGCAGTGGTCTAGTCATGTCCCTTAGCCACAGCTGTAGATGTGGGCAGGTTATGTTATGAGTATATCAGCAACAAGGTATTTTCAGTACCTTATTCATCCACAACTAGTCTTCAATGTTGCTAGTATAGATATTAAAGCAATTGCATCTTATCTCAGTGAATCCTGTCTTTGATTCAGAGATTGTCAATATTTCCTAATTTTGATTCCAGACATGGTACCATATTTACATGATGGGATGAATAGAAGATTAGCTTACAGAATTACTTTAGGAAATTTTACTTGGCTTTCAATAACTAAGGTCATCCTAGATGGTATCACTGCTGCTGGTGTTTGTTCCATGAAATTAAGAGATTTACAATCACACATATACTTGATCCAAAAATTCTTCATGGGTTCATTTAACTTCTACCTTAACTTCTTCTCCCAAAGGCAACAATTACAGAGAAATGTTATTATGTACTGGAGAAAGGCATTCCAGAGCCACAGTGCTCACCCAAAGGAGTTTGTTTCCTAGAAAGTCTAGTAGTTATTGACTCTTATCTCTATATGCTAAGCCGTGTCAATAAAGAGGCCACTGTTTTCTCTGCTATTTTAACTGCTACCATTTTTGCATTCCAGCTGTCAAATAAATAACAAATCTGGACTTAGATTAGGAGAGACTTCATTCAAAAGGATTATTGCAATAAGGAGAGGGGAACTATGGCAGTAGGGAGAAGGCTCTAACTATAAAATCTGAATCCCAGAGGTCAGGCAGAAAAGGACTCTTCTTTTACAGTAAGGAATGAACAAAGTTAGAAAGACCTGGGTGTTGGGAGTGGGACAAGCCAAAGGAATGATTGGCCAGCTGATTAGGGAATGCTTTCCCTGAAGTCAGCCAATCCTCAGGAGGGGCCATTAAGGAGTTATTCTGAGGTCCACTGGTAATGCATGGGCCAAAGTTTGGAAGCCTGCTGAAAGTAGAGTAACCTAATTAAAAGTTTGGTCAAGTCAAGATAGTTGAGCATTTTGTACAGATTGGTCATTGGGGACAAACAGTTCTGCTAATCATTTATGAAACAAAGAATGGGAATTCAGAGGGTCTATGTCTGACCTTGTCTTAGGTAAAAATGGAAGTCATTGGTCAAGTTTATCTAAGTCATGAAGGGAAGGGTGGGTCTTTACAATAAGCTGTTTCTGGGAACACAAAATAGTGGTGGTGGGATGGGATGGGAGATTTCTTGCCCATCACTGTTTTCCTGGAGCAGAGGGCTCAGTTAAAATTCAACATTGTCAGTCCCTTTAATTTCTCTCTTAACTTCTCCCAAAGGCAACAATCACTGAGAAAGTTTATCACCTACTTGAAAAGGGCATTCCGGAGTTGCAGAACTCATCCAGTAATCCATTTTCTGTGAAGTCCGGTAGCAATTGACTCTTACCTCCATATGCTAAGACATGTGCAGAAATGGAGACCACCATTTTCTCTCTGCTATCTCAACAACCGCCTTCTTCTTTTTTTTTTTTTTTGCATTTCAGCACAAGAGCTGTTCTTAGCCAGAAAATGCCAGATGGCACTGAGAAATCACAGTCATGCAATCCCAGAGCTATATTATCTGCAGATGACAGTCAATAGCTAATTGACAAAGATACCCTTGCTGTTTTTATAGGAGTCAGGATACATTGTTTCTATCCTTATTACAATTGGCTAGAATCTCAAGGTTGCTTTGGAATTTTATCCTAAGTATATATAATCTTACCCCCCAAGTTCTTCAGATGCAGCTCTACAGTGTCATCTACATTTTAAGGTTTCTCTTTACTTCTCTGACTTTTGGGTAGCCCATCCTCCTTTCCCTACAAGTTATTTTAGCATTCCTTGGCTGCACCAATCCTTTGATAATTATCATTTGTTATCTGGAATTTTCAGTTGTATGTGTGTTTGTCTACTTTTTGTCATACCAATCAGCTAATATCTTTCCAGGTTACAAATAAATGTTTTGCTTCTTTTTCTCCCCTTTGGTGACTCCATAGTAATTTTCACTTAGTTGGTACCTAAGTAATATTTGTGGATTGAGGGATTGCCGTTCTGAGGATATTCTGTATCCAGACCAGAAAGTTTAGAAGAATAGAGACTGTAGTATATGGTAGGATCAGGAATTAGAGAGTGGAGTATAGTCAAAACCCTAGAGAAGGGTGCTAAGATATTTTAGGATACCTTTCCCCTGAAAATTATTTTAGTTACACTGTAATTCAGCAAAGTCACAAAAGAAATGGCCTAGAAATTATTTTTCACATCTCATTTAAAAATTAGCTTATGGATATGGCCCAAGTCAGATTATTCCCAGTTGTCTATTTTGGGGTGGATTTGTTACAAGAGAATCATGTAGTAACTTATGGAATCTCTGATTCTTGGGCCCACCTTTCTGAATCAGAAAATCATAGGAGTATGGGAAATTTAACAAGTTTCTGATTAGTTGATTAGGTGATTCTGATATAGAGCTAGATTGGGAGTATTGTTCTAGTACAGTGGTTCTCAAAGTGTGGTCCCTGGACCAGCAGCAGCACGTCCTTGTTAGAAGCTTGTTAGAAATGCATATCCTCGGGGCCCAGATCTACTAGTCAGAAACTGTGAGGGCAGCCCAGCAATCACTTCAACAAGGGCTCCAGTTGATTCTGATGCATGCTAAAGGTTTGGAACCACTGTTCAAGGAACTTCTTATGATTTCATAATCTAATATGTCCAGGGAACCCCTTTGGGTAAAAGTTGGTCTGATTATTTAAAAATATGTGACACTGCCTACAGTTTTCCATTTGCTTATTTAATCAGTTTTTATTAAGAAGCTACTATGTGCCAGGTACTATGTTAGGTGCTGGAAATAAAAAGATGAAGAAGACATAATTTCTGCCTTCAAGGAGGCCTTAGGCTCAAAAGAGATATGAGCCTGTAAGCAAGTAACTGTGGTTCCGTGTAGTGAGTGCTATAAAATGTATCTGTAAAAGATTAGTTCAGTTGTGAGTGAAATGCTCCAAGGAAGAGTTTTGAGGTTGAGACAAGTTTTAGACACTAAGGATTATATATAGAAATCAGATAGGTGTTGAAATATCCACTTAAATTTTATAACTCATTAAGCTTCTTAGGAGGATGAAACTTGGATCCTTTGGGCTTTCTACTGCTTCTTTTATGTGAAGATCTTTGGATTCTTCCAATAGGTTAATGGAGTCCGCAGAGTGAATTCTCATCCTGCCAAGAGGGTAGCTAAGTCAGCTCCCCCCATATCAAGTCCAACTACTGCCAAAGCCAAGGAAAAAGAGGTCATGGGAGAGAGGTGGACTCATGAAAGTTAACCATTCTTTTTTTTTTTTTAAGTAATTTACTTAAAAAAAATTTTTTTTTGGAAAGGTTTAAATTGCATAAATGTTACATAAAAAGTATAAGGTATTCCCATAAGTGCTGCCCCTCTCCCCCCCTACACTTTCTGACATTAACAATATCTTTCGTTAGTGTGGTACATTTGTTACCATTGATGAACACTTATTGAAGCATTGCTACTAACCATGGACTATAGTTTATATTATAATTTACACTCTTCCTCGTACAGTTTTATAGGTTATGACAAAATGTGTAGTGGCCTGTGTCTGTCATCACAATGTCATGTAGGACAATTCCAATATCTTGAAAATGCCCCCAAGTTACACCTATTCTTCCCTCTCCTTCCTCTCAGAACTTCTGGTGGCTACTGAGATTGCTATCTCGTGGTCACATATCAATGACAAGAGTTCTTCTATTGCTAGAATAATAATAAGTCTATAGTAGAATAACAATAAGTCTACTTTTGTCCATTGCTCATTTCTGAATCTTGAGGATTTGGGGATGATGATGCTCACTCTGCTTCTAATTGAGAGGGGGCTTAGATCCCATGGGGCAGATGGATGGAGCTATCTTGCTTGCAGCTGCAGACACTCTCTGTTCCTTGGGATGGGCTTTGTACATCATCATCTCCTTGTTTGTTGTCCTGGGTGAGTCCAATGAACTGGAGAGTGGTGTTGCAACTCTGCTGTGAAAGCTATTTATCCTTGAATCACTCCTCTCAGGGAGGACTGAGTAAGGGGGAAAGAAGACTCAGAATCGTACTTCTCATATTATTCTCCCCTGGGAAGGAAGTGCAAGTCCTTTCTCCTTAATGGGAACATATGGGATGGAATAGTTAAGTGCCTCTGCCAACAGCCAGGGGTTTGTAGGCAGATGAACAGAAGGAAGGGGGCTTTTCAGATGGCGGGAATAACACATGCAAATATACCAGGGCTTAACAGAAGGTGGACAGTTTGTGAAAGAGTGGCATGGCTTTGGTTGGCTTAATTTTTCAGTTTCCTTTTCAGTTATGGTCAGGAGACTATAAACTTATTTTAAATATTGGGGAGAGAATTTCACTGATTTATAACAGTGAAAAATCAGAAAAAAATATATACAACCAACAACAGGAGACTGACTCAGTAAATTACAATAAATTGCAGTATATCCATAAAATGTGATAAATTGTATATTGTTTTTTAAACTATTATTATATAGCTTTCAATTTATTTATATTATTTATTTATAGCTTATATGATTTATTTTTCCATATTCTTTATTTTATTTATACAAAAACTGGGAAAATATGTTGAGAACTGGAGAAATATGTTGACCTAGAGTACCTCTGGAATGTGAAATTTTAGACTTTGCTTTGTGATTACCTTTGTCTTCTCACTTTTTTGGCAGGGGGCATGCATTGCATTACAAGGAGGCAAAAAGTGACAGTCTTATTTACAAGGTCGAGCTTCACATTTGTTTGATGACTGGTCCTAGGTGATCTGTTCATTCTGACTATCTTAATTGTCAATTGAATGGTGATCTAAACAGAAACAACCTCTGCCAGGAGTATTAGCAGTGAAATGGGCACAGCATGCTTTGAGGAGGTTCATTTGCTGAATATCCAACCAATCTCATTTTTATTATTCACCATTTCATCATTTTCTGTAAATTCAGGATTTTTTTTTAAAAAAAGAAGGAAATGCTCAATTGGAAAATTATGTTCCAAACAAAGTAGTTGTAGTAACTCTTTCTAAACCTTTTGTTGAATATTTTGGTGTTGATAAAAGAAACTTAGTTCCTTCTTAAAGATTCTTTGGTGAGGGAGTGGTTTGGAATTGTTCTTTAACCTCCTTTTACTGGTCTATTTTATATACCTCATGAAAGCGAGATTGCTTCCTTTCTTTTTGTTTTGTTTGGCTGAAATGAGTCTTAAAAGTAAAATCTCCAGTAGCGAAATCTCAAAAAAGAATTATTCTCTTTCTATCTTGCCTTTGTTAACATTTTCTGAATTAATTTCTTGTTTTTTTTTAGAGAGGTTTTGGCGATGCATGCAACTTTTCCCTTGCTTTTGAACTGATAACGTTGCATTCATTCTACACCACTTTTAATCGAACCAAATCCTACCATGTGTTGCTGTGGCCACTGAAGCAATATTTTGGGGGTCTGGGGGTGGTGGTGAGCAAGGTCTTAATTAGCACTGGTTTCCGTGTTTATCACTCACGGCATGTGACACAGGGTTTTCATTCAGGATGGAAACACCCAACAGCTGGGTGCCCAGTTGCCAATTCATCAATTTGAGGAGTTAGTCTGTTTCCGTTCAAGCCATTGCATGCAAGATCTGGCAGTTCACTCTGTGCCCAGAGTGACTTCCTCCCTGGTTTCTGTCCAGCCTCCCCTGACCCTGCACCCACGTTTGGCGATAAAAGAGCCCTTATTGTCATCATAGACATGTCACACCCAGTAGAGCAGGGGTTCTCAACCTTGTTTGTTCCATGGACCCCTTTGCCAGTCAGATGAAAACCATGGACCCCTTACAAAGTCCACACTATATTGTGTATTATTTAATAAATATATCACACCCACACCAACACGTTCCCACAAGAATAATGTTTTTCTTGAATTTCAGTTCAAGCTCATGGACCCCTGGTTAAGAACCTCTACAGTAGAGCAATAGAGAAACCAAGTGTAGGGTGAGATCTCCTCCAAGGAAATGGAGGCAACAGGATTCAAAATGAACCCCCAGTGTAGGAAACAAGAGACTGACTCCTAACAGTAGTTCTACCACTAGAATTCGGAGTGAATTTGGACAAGGCATTTCGTCTGTCTCTTTGCCTCCAGGTCCTCCTCTGGAAATAGAATGTCCTTCCTACTTGACATGGAGGGAGTGAGGCTTGAGAGAAAGCTTATGGAAAAGTGCTTTGCCAAGTGTGCAGGGCTACCCAGATACAGGTCTGAAAAAGAGTGACAGCATGTAGTGGCAGGTCAGACAACCAGAAGGAAGAAGGATCCGAGGGTGGTAGTCAGGCAGGAAATGGAATACGTGAATGGAGCTGAAGGAGGAATGGGGGAAAGGAACCTACTATCAGTTGGGGGCACAGGAAATGTGCTGTGGTTTTTTCTTTCAACATCATAACCCTAGGAGGTATACAATATGGTCCTCATTTCATAGAGACTCATAGAGATGAAATAACCCAAATAAAAGAGCTATTAACTAGGATGACTGTTTCATTAGATGTATCTGATTCTGAAGCCATGATTTTTTCATATGATATAGAGAGGTTTTGGGTGTGTGCATGTACATGTGTGTGTAATTCTTGTAGATAGACAGAATACTAGACAATATTACTCAGAAATCATGAGTAATATTGGTAACTGGATCAGCTAGGGGTTTAAATGAAAAGGAGTTTCATGAAGGTACAGCTTGTAGAGGTGTGGGCAGAGTCAAGGGAACAATGAGGGAGTGAAACACTCAGAGGTTCACAGAGCAGAAAGCACTTTCCATCTCTAGGCCTGAAGGAACAAGGCATGGCTTTAGCCATGAGAGCCACTGTGACCATAGAGACATTGGATCACAGCCCATGCTGAGGCTTGGCAGGGAAGGACAGGGAGGGAGGCAGAAATGA
>JAQZBX010039633.1:11229-23068 GCA_029593785.1 Cabassous unicinctus
GGCAGTGGTAAAATGGAGCAAAGAATGAATTATCACTAGGGTCACACAAAGTATACTAGAATATTGAGAGGAGTCTAAATATTCCAAGCCATCCCTGAGCAGGGTACTGGGTAGGAGAGCAAAAGTAATGGATAACTTCTTCTCTTAGGTCTTTTAGGACCCAAGATGTTCCAATATGCATTATCTCTTTCTGCTTCCTGCCTTCCCTACTCCAACCCCTCATGGACATACAATTGCCTCATTCTCAACAGTTCCCCTATATGTAGACAATCCTTCCTCACTGTGGACCAGTAATAACTAAGGGGTCCAAAGCTTGGATTCTACCCTGGATGGACAGATGGACTGAATCTTGAGATTGCAATGATCCGGCATAGTGGAGACCTAATAAGGCCCTGCTTGAGGGAGATGAGGATGATAAAAACATCCTGCAGTGTTGGTTACCAGCCTCCTGTTGGGTGTAATTACTCAATGACTACTAATGGAGTCAGAAGTTGGGAAATAAAGTGCCAGGTTCAATTAGCAAGTATGTCAATCTCGATCCAATTTTTCCATATCTGGAATTCATGTTCATTCCACACGAAGTGCACTGGTTGCAAAATATAAAACAGGAAGCATGAGGTGCTGGGTCTTCCTTCTGAGAGGAGGCCACATGTAAGTACAGCACTACCACTATGGATTTATAGCACAATGGATTCATCTAGATTATCTGATAGCCCAGGGTATTTACTGAGCTCCTGCTGAGTAACTATGTAAAAGACTTTGACATGCTTTTAATTTGGTCCTGCAGCTATGAACTTTAGTGTTCATTATCTTTCCAAATATTCCTTCCTTGTTCCTGCTTTTTATAGAAAGTCATGTGCAAAGTGTTTCCAGGACTCTGTGTGTAGAGTGGTGTATGTGTGTGTGCGCCTTTTCATTTGCTTTGGAATAAATGGAGGGCTCTGTCCCCCTCTGTCTTTCCTAAATTGTCCTATTTCACCATGGAATTTTCACCCTCTTGCTTTCACTTTACTAGGTATTGTAAGTCTGAATGTAATTTTTTTCTTCTAATGAAGAAAAAAATCTCTTGCTCTTACATTCAGCCTCCACATTTATGCTTCCCCCAGGAATGTTATCAATGGTTCATTTCATCCAATGTCTGCAGACAGGTGACAATATCATTAAATCAGAAAAGGGGAACTTTTTTCCTGAGTTCAAAATTGTTTCCGTTTTGTGACCTCTTGTCCTTCCTTTTGGTTGTTTATGCTTTGAAGAAGAGTAAATGAAAAATAGTAGCAAAAATAGCAGCTAAAATTTACTGAGTGCTTTGTATAAGCTAATAGTCTAGGTGGATTATCTCAATCTCTTCTTGTAACAACCCTGTGAGATTCACATATAGGGGAACTGAAACTTGGAGAGGTGGAGTACCTTGCCAAAGTCACATGATGGGGTCTGGTTTGGCCCCAAGGGCTCTGGCTATAGATCCAATGCCCTTAACCATTACTTTCCATTGCTCTCCAGAACTACTCAGGAAGGACATGCATCTATTAAGAGACTCTACTTGTGGTGGGCCATTCCATCTACTCCTCTGTCCCCCTTTAAATGGTTCCCTGCCCCATTTGACAGGGATACCCTGTAGATAACAGAGAGACAATCTGCATGGGAGCAACCATCTTCAAAAATAGAAGAAGAAAGTGGATAAGAGTCTGTGCTCTTGTTTTCTTATCAGGAAATCCTCTCTCCCATTTCATTCTCTCAAGGCCCCAGCCATTCTTTCACTGATGGAGTCACTGGGTCATTTTCCTATCTGTGTCTTATTCTTTCTTTTCACGGGGCCCAATGATCTTCATTAATTACAATTTTGCTCCAAACCCTGGTTAGCAAGATCATTCAAGGTGGGTATTGCTAAATATAGTTTGTGACATCACCAGGGAGAAGAGAGAGAATATTATGGAGGAAAGATTTGGATCAGGGTATGGATCCAGGGAGCTCTGTCTAAATGGAAAGAAAGCCAGATCAGGGGTCTTCAACGCTTTGTTGGACAAAAGTTAGTAACAGATGGAAGCAATGATCTTGCCCTATGTGGCAAGGAGGCCAGAAAACTCTCCAGGGACCAGGATGGCTAAAAAATATAGTTACAAATAATGTAGTCCCATCAAAGGTGCTCATGATGAGCTCAGCTGACAGAAGTCAACTTCTCTTGCCTTTCATTTATATTACACAGTGATTTTAGTCCAAAAGTAATGTGAGTCTTGGCCTCTGTTGTCTGGGAGCTTACAGTGTCGACAGGCAAAAGAAACATGCACATTTGAAGCAGTAAAACAGCAGTTTTAGTCAAGAATCAGGTAAGTGGGAGAGGAGTGCTCTAAGTTGAAAAATGAGAGGTCTTAGGGCAATGGATGTGGCTCAAGCGATTGGGCTCCCGTCTACCATATGGGAGGTCCAGGGTTCATTTCCCCAGGCCTCCGGGTGAAAGGCAAGCTGGCCCACATGGCAAGATGACCTGAGCAGAGAGCTGGCCCACGTGGAGAGCTGGCCCACGTGGAGTGCTGGCCCATGTGGAGTGTTGGCCCATGCAGGAATGCTGGCCTGTGCAGAAGTGCTGGCCCATGCAAAGTCCTGTCCCGCACAGGAGAGCTGGTGCAGCAAGAGGATGCACAAAAAGAGACACAGAGGAGAGACAATGAGAGATGCAGCAGACCAGGGAGCTGAGGAGGTGCAAGAGATTGAGTGCTTCTCTCCCATTTTGGAAGGTTCCAGGATCAGTTCCCGGTGCCACCTAAAGAGAAGACAAGCAGACACAGAAGAACACATGGAAAGCAGACAGTGAGCACAAAACAACAAGGTAAGGGTGGGGAGAAATAAATAAATAAATAATTAAATCTTAAAAAAAAAAAAAGAAATGAGAGGTCTCACTTGGTGAAGGAGTGGTGCGGGAAGGCTTGTAAATGTGTTTGAGCCAGACTTCTCAGGATGGTAGCATTTGGCTGGGTATAAAAGGGTTCATAGGATGGGACAGTAGGAGCAAAAACATTGCATTCTGCCCTCAATCTTTTGGTCCCTGCAGCCTCAGGTACAGACTTGGCCTTTAGTTCAGGTGATGTACGTCCATATCTGCCATACACTGGGTGGGCCAAGGACAACAGAGACACTTTGAAAATAGAAGTACAAGCAAAAGGCTTTACTCAGTTGCTCAAATTGTCTGATAGAAACTTGATCCAAAACTATTTGCATTCTATATAGAGGGCCACAATAACAAAAAAGAACAACAACAACAACAACAACAAAAAACACAGGAGTTTTTTATATTCATTTATTATTTAACTCATAAGAAATGAGGCCTTAAATTCCAAAGAATTACTCTTCCCTTTCTTGCCTTGTTCCACCCATGATTTTGAGCACAATTTTTCCCCAAACTTGACAGTCTAGCATTGTAGCAGTAGTCATTTGGTTTACTTTGGTTTTCATTCATTAGTTAATTTGTAATTTAGCCTTGTTGTTGTTCAGTAGTTAGATGTACATAAATATTAGGAATGTGCAAGTCTTTTTGTCTAAATTCCTACCCAACAATTTCAAAAGCTAATTAAATTGAGTGGGAATCCAGTGTCCCAAAGACCAACAGGACTTAAAGGTTACATATAAATTTAATGGGAACATATTATTCTTTGTTACATGAATTATATACGGTTGCTTACTTATTGTTTCTCTGATTCTTGAAACCTTTGCATCTTGATTATTAATAATTATTTCTAAACTTTTCCTTTTCCACTCAGGTCAGACAGGCTCTGAGCAGAAATAGAGGTTCACTGAATGTTAGCTAATTTAAGGAGTGTTTAATTATAAAAGAACTATTTATTAAGGTGTGGGAGATTGGAGAGGAATCACAAGGGATCAGTAGCATCAGAGCTGTTACCATCCCATGCTTCAAGGTACAAAGGTTGAAAGTAATTACTGGAACCTGGAAAGAAAGAGTTGGTTAGAGGAAAGTCCCCTGAGAGGAGCAAGTTGCCTTCAGATGTAGGACAAGTCAGCCTCAGGCTACCTTGAAAGGATAAAAAATACCCTGACCTTTCTCTCCTCTCGTGTAAACGATCAAAGACTTTCAAGGTGGTCAACTTGTCCCAGTTTTCCCAGGCTTTCTCAGTTTTAGCACTGAAAGTCTCACATCCCAAGAATCCCTTCAAAGCCAAGTTGGTCACCCTAGCTCTAGTCATGGATGGGTGCTGCATTGAATATCAGCATAGAGGTGTAATGGAAAGCACAGAGAGGAGAATGTCATGTGAATTTGAAGGCAGAGATTGGAGTGATGTGTCTTCCAGCCAAAGAATGCCAAGGATTTCCGACAACCACCAGAAACTAGGAGAGAAGCATGGAACAGTTTCTTCTGTAAAGCCTTCAGAGGGAGCATGACCTTGCTGAATGCCTTAATTTTGGACTTCTTGCCTCTATAACTATGAGGGAATAATTTCTGTTGTTTTAAGCTACCCAATTTATGGTAACTTGCCACAACAGTCTTAGGAAATTGACAAAGATTTTGGAATCTATTCCAAATCTGTTCCAATCTATTTTATTTATCCTATCAATCATTCATTAGCTCAACAAACATTTACTGAAAACCTACTATGTCCAGGTACTGCTATAGCCACTGGGGATTCAGCAGTACACAGGAAGGGAGCTCCACTTCCTACACATATGTGGGTATGCACTATTCCATATATCTGCATATATGTGGATACGCACTGTTCCACAGGGTGGTCTCTCTGAGGAGAGGGCCTGTGAGCCCAGCCCTGGGTGAGGAATACTCTCTCCTCCAGGAACACGGACAGTCCATAACTGCATGTGGTGCTCATCCACACTCTTCCTTCCTCTATGGAGTCCCTTTGGCTTTTCGCCTTCCCCCTCAAACCTTCTCTGCTCCCCTTCTCCATTCCCCCCTGCTCCTTAAATTCCAAAGATGGAGCATTCCTTTGGCTTTACCTCTGTCAAAATGAAATTTCTCTGTGAGGGGTAATATTTGAAGCTGTTACCAGTTCTGTGTATCTTTGAGCTATCAAATGATCCAGAGACAGCCATGGATAGAGGTTGTAGGTTAAGCCTGAAGTCATGGGAGATGATGGTGGGTGGAGTGGTGAGAGGAGAAGGAGAAAGAGAGGAGAGAAAAATTTGGAAGGCTGAGACCATAGAAGATAAACTCCCATCTCTATATTTTACTTGGGAAGAGCCCAGATCTTTCTCCCCAAAGAGTTCACAGTAGCTCTGGATTCAGTCCCATCTGCATGACATCAGACTCAGAGACCAGAAAGCATTTTCAAAAGGCCTTTAATGGAGGTTTGAAGGCCTACAAGAGTTAAGGAGGTAAAACGCCTTGCTCAGAACCTCCTATGAAACTAGCTCTATGATCCTTCTACTGAGAAAATTTACAGTTGGGTCAGCTTCTTCCATTTCCACCATTCTAATTGATCCAGAGGGATAGAAGGAGAAGTTGGAGCTCAGAATTTTCCTGAAATTGAAGTGTTCATATAGAAAATATGTATAGCTTTACTCAAAAAGGAATAAAAACCACCAAATCATTTTACTGCAAGATTCCTCCTCTTAGTTCAATAATCATGAAGCCATTGTAGCATTATTGAACTTCCTTTGCTTCTGGAATTTGAAAGAATGTAAAAGGCAGTAATTGATGGCTTGTTCTTAGACCACAGGAAACCACTTGTCACTTGCATCCATTAATAGCTGCTTTTCAAGAAATTTTTTTCATGTCTACATTAGGAACAAATAGATGACAAAGCAAAATTTAGAAACTATTTGTTACTTTACAGTCAGAGGAACTAAACTGAATATTCCTGGACAGCGACACATTTGTACGTGACATACATTCCTTCTATGTTTGCAAGTGTTTTTATTTATGTATTTATTTATTTATTTATTTATTTATCTTTGGTTGGTTGGTTTTGCTTTGCAACATGGCCACATTATGGGAGCTAGGCTGTAATTAGTAAAGGATAATCATTCCCAATCTCAATGATTCTTCGGGGAGTTGCACTTGTGGTAAAGCCACAACCTACCGACTGCAGGATTTGGTAAATAAATTTTAGAAATGTGTATGTGTGTATGCTTAGAGGCAGAGAAGATTAACTTTTAAATTGATGGATTTCTCTTGCTTTTTTATATATTTCCCCCAAGAATATCATTTTCCTGATAAAATAATTCAGCATAATGAAAAAGTTGAGTCCGACAACTCATTTTCAAGTTACTGATATAAACTGAGGACAAAGTGCCAGTCTTAATTTGGAGTTTTCGGTTTCTTGTCAGTCTGTGTCATGGTCTTAAAATCTCTATCTCAAAAGCAATTGGCAAAATTTTGCCTCAGTATCATCTTTTTAAAAGAAAAATCTCTCACTGAGCCTCATAAAGTCCTCCTTATTTTCCTTATGCTTAGGAGAATATTGCTTCATAAGTGGACTCTCCACCCTAACAGCTGTGGTCTTAGATTAATTAAGGATGTTATATGGTTTCTGGCTTCCAGAGAAAGGTGGGATCTAACAGTAATAGGGAACCACTTAATCTAGCTGTTTTCAGAAAATTTTCTTCTTGAATGACTAGCCAGAGACCCCCACACTTCTGAGGAACAATCTAAAACTTTGGTGGTCCCGTTTTAGGTGAGGGGGCATGTCAGCTTACCCATATTCACTTAAAATTCAGTGTCTTATAGTCTCCACCAAACTAAAAGGTTTGTATCTCTGAACGTGATTTTCTTGTAGTGTGGACCATCAGAGGCCCTGGGTGGGGGAGGGGGCAATTGATAAAAGCATAGATCTGGGTTTGTCCCCAGATCAAGTGAATTTGAATCTTGGGAGTAGGGCCAGGGGATCTATCTACCAAGCTCTGTGCTTCAGTGTTATGCATGTTCAATTTTGAGAACCTCTAGTTTAAATTGGACCACCATACGAAAAAGAAACCGGCATGTTTTCTTCATTCGTAGTCTTGACAAGTGGAAAGGATTATCCAGATCTGCTCCCATTCTTTAACTTTATACCCAAATGTAAACGGCAGGAGGTGAACAACAGGCATGACAGAGAATCTAAATGACATTGAATTAGAGTGTTTTTGAAATAGTACTTCAACAAATATCTATTGAATAACTTTTCTACAGCAAGCACTGCATAATGCAATCGAGAAATAATGACGTCTGTCTGCAAGGAGCTTACAAATAATAGTGAAGGCAAAGAATTTCAAAATAACATCGGGAATACAAAGATGGAGTCTTGCAGAAAGGACTCAGAGAAGACACACAAGCAGCATGTGTATATATTTCCAACTTTTTGATCAGAAAACTGTACAGATAGATTAATTTTCATTTATAAATACACCCATTATAACTATCACCTGGACCAAGATATGAACATTAAAAAGACCCCACGAGATTCCTTTGTGCCCCCTTATGGTCAATAACTCCCTCAAAATGTAACCACAGTTGGGACCTCTATCTCCTTAGATTGGTTTTGGCTGTTTTTCTTTTCTTTTCTTTTTTTTTTTTAACTTTATTTCTAAAAAAGTTTTAGATTGCATAAAAGTTATATTGAAAATATAGGGGCTTCCAATATACCCCAGCCCCTCCCTTCTCACATTTTCCCTTATTAATAACATCTTTCATTAGTGTGGTATGTTTGTTACAATTGATGAACAAATATTGAAGCATTGCTACTAACCATGGTCTATGGTTTTCCTTAAGGTTTACACTTTGCACCATATAATGGCCTGTATCTGTCATTGCAGTATCATGTAGAACAATTCCCATGTCCCCAAAATGCGTCATGTTATGCCTATTCTTCCCTCTCCCTCCCTTTAGAAACTCTAGTGACCATTATCTTTATATCAATGTTACAAGTTCTTCCATTATTAGAATAATAAGTCTACTTTGGTCCATAGTTGCATTCCCCCCTTATGTTTGTTCATTCCTCAATCTTGAGGATATGGTGATGGTGATGCCCTCTCTGCTTCTGATTGAAAGGGGGTTTAGATTGCATGGGGGAGATGGATGGAACTGTCTTGCTTGCAATTGTAGATACTGTCTGTTTTTTGGGGATGGGCACTGTCCATCATCCTTTTGTTAGTTGTTTTGGGTGAGTCCAATGAACTGGAGAGTAGGTGTTGGCTGCAACTCTGCTGAGATTCAGGGTTCAACTGACATATGAACAGACTAAAGATATAAGTCTCTGGGACTTATATTTAATAGTTATAGTGCTAATTATAGGTTCAAACAAAAGGGATAGAAGAAACATGTGTAGGAAAATTATAAATGAGTCTGTAACATTAGGGAGATACATTAACATATATTTCAAGGTAAGTCCCACCGACAGGGTGCTCATTTCCTGGGGTTGTCTGCCCTGCCTATAGTGTCCAGATGTCTCTAGAGCCCTCAGGAGCACCCTTGTTTGAAGTTTTGTTTACTGTGGCAGTGAGATCCTCCTGAGATGTGCATAAGCACAGCCTCTGGAATGACCTCCAGTCTCACTGTGAAATCTCTTAGCTGCAAAAACTCATCTGTATTTCATATGTCCCACTTTTTGGTCAAGGTCTTTTTCCAAATGCGTCACTAGTTGGTGCTTGGTAATTATCCCCTGGTGCCAGGGAGGCTCATCCCTGTGAGTCATGTCCCATACCAGGGGAAAGGCAGTGAGCTAATATGCTGAGTTTGGCTTAGAGAAAGGTCACATTTGAATAACAAGGAAGTTATCAGGATGTAACTCTTAGGTAATATAGATTATTGGGCAAAGTTTCAATTTTACAAGAATAAGGTTCATAAGCACAAGCATTAATATCAAGGGCCTGGCATCTTGGTCTGTCTTCTTTTGCTAGGCACTGCCTATGTACTCTAGAGATTCTTGCCACTTTATTAGAGAATCCTCAGGATGAGAATTTAATATTTAGCAGGTTACTGTGTGGATTTCCACCCACTGAGTTAACACCCCATGATCAAATGAACACATTCATATTCCATAGAGACATGCCCTGGGTGCATCCTTCCCCACACCTCCCCTTACCACTGACACACCTGCACCATTCCATTGAATGACTATAATAAAACTTATTCATTCTGCCATTGATGGCCATTTGTATTGGTTCCAATTTGGGGTCATTATGAATAAAGGTGCTATGAACAATTTTGTACTGTCTTTTGGTAGACCTAAACACTAAAATCTATCAGGCCTATACCTATAAGTGAAATTGCTGGGTAAGAAAACTATACATGTTTATCCTTAGATAAAACTGACAACAGTTTTCTAAAGTGGTAGTACTGTCTTCCACTTCCTGCAGTAGTGTATATGAGTTCGTTGTTTCACATCCTTGCCAATATTTGGTGTCTCCAGCCTTTTTAAACTTGGTCATTTATGCATGTTGTGTACGTGGGGGGAGTATTTATTAGTATCTCAATTGTGGTTTTTACTTGCATTTCTGTCAGGAGTAATAATGTTGTATACCTTTTCATATGCTAGTTGGTTATTTAGATATCTTGCTTTTCCAAGGCTGTTTCAAGTCTTTTTCATATTTTTAAAAACCAGATTGTCTTTTTTTTTATTGATTTGTAGGAGTTTTAAAATATATTCTGTATTACAAGTCCTTTGTTGGATATATGTTTTGCAAATAGCTTCTTCCATTATGGGGCTTGCCTTTTTACTCCTTTAAACATGTCTTTATTTTAATAAAGTGCAATTTTATTGGCATGCATTCTTAATCCTTTCCTCATATAGAGCTCAGCCTCCTGACTTCTTTTCAATCTACTCCCTGGTGTTAGGAGTTTCTTCACCTCTCTCTGACTATCTTGTTCTATCTGATAAGAGGGAGGAGAGTTAATTTTTTGCTTTGGATCCCATAAGTGCAAATTACTTTAAAGATGAACAAAGTACAATCAAGACCTTGGAAGACAGTGGTAAAGGTGTGGAGCCAATCCCACCTCCAATCCCACCTTTGATACTGTACTGAGCTGCATGGCATTCTACTTTCCCAGGTTTCAGTCTCTTCCCATTACTGTGCACTCTTCACTTGCTATTTTTTCATTTTGCTGTTATCATTGCTGCTTCTCTTTACAGATCCCCCAAGCAATACTCTGCTGCTCCTGAGGTTGGGAGACACTTTCCCTTCTGTCTTAGTTTTCCAAGCTGCTGTGACAAATACAACACAATGGGTTGGCTTAAGCAACAAGAATTTTTTTTGTCTCACAGTTTTGGAGGCTAGACGTCCAACATCAAGGTGTTGGCAGGGCTTGTTTTCTCCTAAAATCTGTATTATTCTGACCATCTTCTTTCACTTGGTGATCTCTCTCTTTGTGTCTGCTCCTCAGTTTCTGCTGACCTCTGGCTTCTACTTCCAAGTTCAATTTCCTGTGCTCATCATGACTTCACTCATACTGGATTAAGGCCTGAGATCATTCAGTTTGGCCACATCTTATCTAATAATAACATCTTCAGAGGTCCTATATAAAGATGGGTTCACTCCCATAGGACTGGAGATGAGTCCCTGAACATGCCTTTTGTGGGCAATGTGATTCAATCCCCAACACCTACTCATGATTACAGCAAGTTGGGAGTGGTCCAAACTTTCAGTAGCCAGTACTCTTTTGGGAATTCCCTAACAGTGAGCCAGTCTTATTCTCTAAAGTTTAGAGTCTCCTTTGCCAAACAACTTGAAATGAGTTTCCCAAAGACCAGACTGGAAGATAGTTTAAGTTTACTACTCTGGGCCACTCTAAAGAAAACATTTTAGACTAGAAAGATGGTTGCAGTGGCCTTTGAATACTTTCCTTCTCATTCCTAAAATGATTTCCCTCTGAACACTTCCTAGTTATTCTCACTGCCATGTCAGATTGCCTCCCTGGGTTCACGCCTCTACTCTGTCCCCAATGTGGCTGATGGTTACAGTCAATCCCAGACAGAGATGATGCATCACAAAAGCATCAGACATAACCAGTTCCTGATATTGCCAAGCCTTTATTCCCAAAGCTGTTTTTCTTGGCCCCCTGTCCTGGAGGGCACCTGTAAACAAGGACCCCAGAAATACCTTTTCTAATTGAATATCTTTCTTTAGTGTATTCATGAGGAAATACGTCTCAGACCCTTTATCCTCTTTTCTTTCTCATTTGTAGGAATGGAATTGTGACAAAGCATTTTAGTTTGAAAGATTAATTTTCTTATGCCAAGCAGAGTGTTTGCCCAGTGGGCTCTGGTGCCAACCTATTGCGGTGATCCCCTGTGTTGAGGGTTCTTTGTTTTGCTCATTCTCTCGGTAATCAAACATGTGTCAGATGTGACAAGGGCACACAACTTGGAGGGAAGTACGGTAATTGCTTTGCAGGAGAAAAAAAACTGGACTTGTCTTTTATATATAACTTTTTCTCCTGGAAAGTGTGAAACGGCACCTTCCAGTTTCTTTTTCTGGATAATGGATGTTTTGTTCCTTTGACATTAAAATAACAAAAATACAGACACCAGTGTTTTAAAATATAGAATCCTTTATTTTGTTTTCTACTGTGTGGAGAAGGGATTCCCCCATGCCACATCTCTTCATCAAAGAAGTTGATAGTAATGATTAAATCCTAGGAAATATCCCAACCAATCATCACACTGTACAAAGTACAGGAGCTGAGAGTTTGGGGGTTGCTTTGTTGGTGGCTATTGGCTCTGAATCTTCCTTGTGAGATGATGTGCAGCATGTTGGCCGATTTGGATTTCAAGGCTTTTCAGAATCTCTTTTAAATGGATGTCCCTGAAACCCAAGAAGATTTTCCATCTGCCTCCTTTGCAGGATTCATGTTGAGGAGAGGTAAATTACACTGGCATTTTGAATCCTTTTTTTTTTTTTTAAG
>JAQZBX010039634.1:0-22969 GCA_029593785.1 Cabassous unicinctus
GAGATCCAGGGAGCAGGAGTGCAGCTGCACTTGGCGCTGGCCAGGAGGCAGAGGGGGACTGAACGTGGGTGGGGGGAGATGCTGACTTCCCAAGCTTCGGGACCGTTCGTATCAACTCTCATAGGACAGTCAAGCAGGGACCAAAGACTCACTGCTGCCTTGGCATGATCAAGGACCGCCGTCCTTTCACTTCCAGGAGGCTTTCTCTAAAAGCGCAGGGACCCCGCCCCCTGCCACAGCCACACCTCCCCTCCAGGACCTGTAAGTAATTCTGTGTGTATTATTCTGCACTTGCATTGATAAATAGGCAATAAAAACGCACAGAGAACTCAAGCCAGATCAATTCATTTCCATTCTCTTGACACAGTCGTGGTAGTGGTTAAGACAGAGGAGGCAGCGATGCTGTTTCCCCTGCGGGAAGCAGTGTGACGTGGCGTATAAATTACCCTTAAATGTCACATGATAATGAGGCTGCATGTTTGGTGATTTATCGTTTCCTTTCTTGCCCTGCAAACACTCCGAGCTGGCAATCAGGCCAGGCAGCAATCATGGCACAACATTTATGGCAGTAAAAATGGCTCCAGAAATTTATTGGAGATGCCAACGCCATCGTCAAGAGTCTGTATTTACAGAATTTCCGGCTCTGGATTTCAAATTAAGAGGGTCACAGCCACGAAGAGGACAGTGAGCGTGAGGCTCAGGGAGAGAGGAAGCGTTCTCTGCAAGCCAAGGACGCCTTCCTTGCACTGTGCTTTTCCTCGTTTTTCTGCTGAGATTTCTGTTGCTTGGTTCTCCAGAAGGTGAGGAGGATGCAGGCCTGGGCAGAAGGGTTGGATTTGGTGTCTGCCTCCATCGTCTGCCTCCAGAAATGCAGGCTAAGGATGCCAGCTGAGGAGTGTCGACTCTGAATTCCACTCCAGCACTGGTGACCGCGTAAGCCAGTCCGAAGGCTCGAGGTGCCCTGCTTTCCCTTACCTATGCCCTTGGTCACCTCCGTGATGACATGGTGCCAACAGCAATGGAGGGTGGAGCAAGCCAAGCGGGAAGAGACGGAGCAGAGCAGCCGACTGGCCTCACGCAGGAGGCCTTGATCAGGAAGCACCGTCCAAACGCCTGCAATGATTGTGCAGCCTCTGCATGCAGCATACAAAGGCACCCTAAGCTCCATCTTCTGGTCCACACAAGCTTGGGACACAACACCCCCCATCTGGAGTCCTTGTCTCGAGCTAACCTCGGGCATTGTCCCACATGTCATTCCATAAGCAGACCTGCTCGACCTTCTCTAGGGCTCAGTTTGCTTGGGAAGAGGAGGTAAGGCACCAGTGCTCTGGTATTGCAGCTGGACTTGCAACACTCTGCATTAAATTTGCTTCAGCTGAGCCCAGCCCGTGTCATTTGTACACCAGGCCAGTGGGGTCTAGAAAGTTCTGTTTCCCTCTAGAGACAGTAGGATTTACACCTCTGACTTCAGGTGGCCCAGGCTACCAGCTGAGCCGATGGACATTTGTTCTCACAATTTAGGACTGTCTCAGACTCACCTTCTCTCCTGAACCAGGGCTTTAATTCAAATACAAATGGAAATTGCTGTTCATTTCTCTTGGTGGGGATTCAGCAGCAGGGGGCTGTCTGAAAGAGAATCCACTGGCCACTGAGAAACCAAAAACCACGGGCTTAGCAAAGTGAGAGAAAACGTTTGACCTTTAGAGGACGATTTTCTTCATTCTTCTGGAGACTTCTCCCTCCCCGGTCAAGGTTTACTAGTTGAGAGCTGTTCTCCACCATGGTTCTCTCCCGCTTACGCTAATGAAATTCCCGGGGGTCCCCTGTCCATCTTGGGTTTGTGATGTCTTCGTCTCACAGGACATTTCCTTCCTCTTCTCTATTTGTCCACGCCCTTTGCCTTTGCTGAATTCCTCCCACGGTCTCACGGGAGTTGGGTATGAGGGGAGGGGCTTGTTTGTCTTCATGTGTCAGGCTGGAGGGTCCGCAGAGGTCACTGGGGAAGCATCTCTGCTCCTTCTCAAAGCCTGCATTGCCGTTGCTTCTCCCTCAACCTGGTTCCGCGAGCAAATGCGATGACGGGGCGCGTAGGCCTGCCATTCATTCATTCGTCCATCCATTGATTCAGCTCAGATCTGTTGAGGACCCACTATGCGCCATGTCTGTGTGCTGCACACTGGGTCTACAGCAGTGAATGAAACAAGCGTGGTGCTTGCCCTGTGGCCTTTGCTGTCACTGGGCTTGTGGGGCAGGAAACAAAGGGACAAATGCATAACTGCAAATGGTGACCCCTGCTCTGAAACAGCTGCCCGAATGTTGAGATGAAGAACCCGGGGGACCCTGTTAGTTACGGTGGTGAAGGAAGGTCTTTCTGAGCAGGGAGACACGGTCCTTCCTTCCTTCCCCCCCAATGCCTGGGGAGATCCAGGCAGCACAAAGCACAGGTGCGGCTCTGAAAGACGGAGCTCTCTGCAGCATGCAGCGCTCCAAAATACTCGCAGGCACCGGCCCTTGAGCGCTCTTGTCCTGCGTTCATCACAGAGGTAGCCAGCTTTTCCTGGGCGGACATTTGACCAGCGCTTTAGATGAACTCCTCCGAGGTAGGGACTGTTATCATCTCCCGTGCTCAGGTAGGAGAGAGACAGCAGCCCTGAGCCCACCCCCTGCCTCAGTCTCCCTCTGGAGCCTGCATGCCCAGGGCACGAGTTTCCTGAGTCTGCTGTTGCAAATCACCACACACCCAGGACTTCAAACAACACAAATGTGTTATCCTATGGCTCTGTGGTCAGAAGCCCGAGGCGGGTCTCACTGCCTTCTTGCTGGAGGCTCTGGAGGAGAACCTGCTTCCCATCTCCAGCTTCCAGAGGCTGCCAGCTTTCCTCGGCTCATGCCACTTCCTCCATCTCCAAAGCTAGAAGCATGGAATTTCTCTCCTTCCTGAATTCCTGCATCCCTCTTCCAAGGTTCCCTGGTTACATCGTGTCCACACGGATAAACCAGGGTAATCTCCCATCTCAAGGTCCCTGCAAAGTCCCTTCTGCCATGTAAGGTGACGTATTCAAAGGTTCTTGGGGTGAGGACACATCATTGAGGGCTTTCATTCTGTCCACCACATTCAGCTACTTTTCTGCACCCCATCCCTGCCCTGAACCTCATTTGCTCCATCTGGGGCCCTCCAGGAACTCTCCCACTCACAGTCTTTCCTCCACATCCCTGATCAGGAGTGGCTGCCGAGTCTCTCCCCCTCCTTCAGGCACTTAGCAGCTGTGCACCCTGAGGCCAGTCATGTAAGCTCTGTAAGCCTCAGTTTCCCCATCTGTGCCCTGCTTTGGAGATTAATTCCCCTGAATGGAGCCCTTGTCTCAGGCGACGAAGGAGTCGTCCACCAACCTTGCGCTCCCGTTGCTATCGCTGGTATCATCTGTGTCATTACTAAAATGACACCCAGAATGTAAGGTGACAGAGGAGCCCCACGTGCCCCGGCTCGAGCGTGACTTCGAATGTTAATAAGGAGCTGAACAAGCCCGAGGGCTGCCATCCTGTTTTTAAGCAAACATAATCACCGAGCGGCCCTCTGTGAATGTGTATTTAATTTTCCTGTTCAAACGTGTATTAGCCAGTGTGCTGAATTCATCTCCCGAGTTTGCCCTCCCTTCTTTCCCGGGGACTCGGCGTTCTGGGCACCGTTTAGCACTGCGAACTCACAGGGGCCACACTAGTTCTGCCGGGACCCGCAGCTTCAGCTTCTTCTCCCAGCCCTGGGAAGGCAAGTCGTGCCCCCGGGCTCTTCGCAGAGCCATCAACCGTTCTGCACCTAAAACACGGGATACTTGGATGGAAATTTCCTCCAAATGCTAAGGACAAGAGGGAACACTTATCAAAATTCTGTCCTAAGCACCCATTAATCACTTACTGCCTGGTGTTTGATCTACCCAAACTTTGTATTGGGTAAGACAAATGCCACTCCCAATGTCCTGTTGAGGAAATGGAGGCCTGGAGAGTGGCAAGGGCTCTGTTGGGGTCCCTTCACCCCCAAGGGGCCCTCAGAGTCTTAGGCTGGCCCAGACTCCCTTTGCTGCTGTGACCCGGGCTGGCCCTGGGATCAGGTGTAGGTGGCGATTTATTTGGGGACATATCACTCCTTTTATCAAGGACAAAGCCTTTCCTTCCATAATTGGGACTTGGGTTTAACTGACCATGAATTTGTACATGACTTATAGCTCTGTCCTGAAAGCAGGGTTAGCGGGACTTAAATACCAGGATGCCAGGACACAGAAGGTGTTGACAACGGAACACAAGTAGCATCCAGAGCCTCCTTTCTGGGTGGACTTTCTGCACAGACCGCGCAGACATTGGTGGCCAGCAGGAGAGCCTTTACTGGTGAATGCCCCTGCCTCTGGGTAGATCACGCCCTCTCTTGGGTTTTGGAGAGAAGGCCCCCGTAACCAGCTAAAACCTCTGTCTCCTCCAGGTTTCTTGATAATGCTTCCCACTCAAGTTGAATTTGATCAGGAAAAGGGACAAGGGGTTATGCAGGAGAGAGAGAAAGGGAATGAGAGAGAGATTGGAGAATGGAGGGAGGGGAGAGCCAGGTTTGGTGTCTGTCTGCTCCCTTTTGCTAGGAGAAGCTATTGCTTCACAGCCCTGTTCTATTTATTTTCAGTTCATGGTTCCTGCTTGGAACCACAGAAACCACCTCTGGCTACTTAAACAAAAAGATTTTATTGGAAGGCTCTTAAGTAGCTTGCAGGATCGATAGGCTGGCGAGGCAGAACAGGCTCACCAACCAGGCAGAGCCCTGGTGCTCTAGTTTCCTTGGCTGTTCAAGCAAAGGCCATGAAATGGGGTGTCTGAACAAGGGAAATTTGTTTGCTCACTGTTTTGAGACTCAGAGGAAGTTCAAATCAAGGCATCATCAAGGTGAAGCTTTCTTCCCAAAGACTGGCGTTCTGGGGCTGGCTGCCAGCAATTCCTGGTCCTTAGCGTGTCACATGGCAGGGCACCTGGCAGTCTCTACCGGCCTCTCCCTTCTCGTCCATGCTGCATTGATGTCAGTTTCTGGCTGTTTTCTCTGTGGCTTTTTCTTTCTACGTCTGAAATTTATTCTGCTTATAAAGGACTCCAGTAAAAGATTAAGACCCAACCTGATTGAGGTGGGTCACAACCTAACTGAAGTAGCCTTATCAAAATGTCCTACTTACAATGGGTACACACCCACAGGAACGGGTTAAGTTTAAGAACATGCTTTTCTGGGAACCTTCATCTCCAAACCACCACAGCTAGCGTGGCTGGATGGCAGGAATGACACGGCTGAACACCAATGGTCACAGCACACATTGACTCTGCCTGGCATTGATTTCAGGATCCCTGAAGAGAGATTCAAAGCTTCAGCAGGACTAATTGGCTGGATCTCGATCATGCTCCCCTGCTCTGGCTTCCAGAGGCTGGCGGAAGGTAAAGGAGGCTCTCTCCCATAACCGTCCAAGACGGAAGACAGGTCACTGTCCCCCCCAACTCCCATACTGGAGAATTCCCTACTGAGGGGTTCAGGAGATGGGCATTGTATTAGTCAGCCAAAGGGGTGCTGAGGCAAAGCACCAGAAATCTGTTGGCTTTTACAAAGGGTATTTATTTGGGGTAGAAGCTTACAGTCACAGGCCCCTAAAGAGTCCAACTCAAGGTACCATAAGAGGTACTTTCTCATCTAAAGTCTGTTGCCACGTGTTGAAGCAAGACAGCAGTCGATGTCTGCAAGGGTTTAGGCAAAGGGCGTGGACAAATAGAGAAGAAGAAGGAAATGTCCTGTGAGATGAAGACATCACAAACCCGAGATGGACAGGGGACCCCTGGGAACTTTCATTAGTGTAAGCGGGAGAGAACCATGGTGGAGAACAGCACTCAACTAGTAAACATTGACCGGGGAGGGAGAAGTCTCCAGAAGAATACAGAAGAAAATCGTCCTCTAAAGGTCAAACGTTTTCTCCCACTTTGCTAAGCCCATGATGTTTTATTTCTTAATGGACAATGGATTTCTTTCAGACAGCCCCCTTGCTTGCCGAGTCCTCTTAAGGTTCTGTGGATCCAGCTTCCTCCAGTCTCAGCTGCAGGCTGGCATAGGGCTCACCTCTCTTCTCAGGGCTCATTTCTTTCTGGACTCAGCTGCTCTGTTGTCTTCGCAAGGTCAGCTGTAAACTATCAGGCCCATTTCTCTTCCCAGGGCTACAACCTCAAAAGTAAGCTCTCTCCTCTGCTGTATCTTTTTCTGTGCTCTCCCGTGTGTCTACTTCCATGTGAGAGTCTGTTTTATCAGCCCAAGGGGGCAGGGACTCAACGCTGAGTCGCACTCTAATGATGTGGTTGAACCAAAGCCCTAATCTTAACATAATTTAATCAGACGTCTCAGCTGAATCTAATATAGCCAAAGGGTGTCACGCCCAGATAAACATATCAGTTTAAAAACATAATATCTCTTTTTGGAATTCATAAATAATATCAAACTGCCACAGTCACCAAACACCCAAACAAGCAAACAAGTGACAGAGAAACCAAGGAAAGTAGGAAAACCACATATAAAAACCAAGAGCTAAGTCATAATTAAAATAACATGTGAATAATCACAATATAATAAAACATAAGAACAACTGTGTCAGTCCGCACACACCGCGAGCCGTGTGCCACACGCTTTGGGGACATCTCACCCTCAGTTTTTCACAGCTGCTCTGCAAGGTGCACAGGTCATCCTTCCATTTGACAGATGGGAGATGAGGTGTAGAGGTTAAGCAATCTGCCCAGAGTGGCCCAAGTAATGAGGGGTGGAGCCCAGGCCCGGGATCCTCAACATGGCACTGTTGGGAAGTTCAGTTTCATCTTTTGCATGTGGGAAACTTCTAATTCTGCACCTGTCTAGTGACCTGGGACGGTTCTAAGCTCTGGAGTGTGTCTGAAATGCCCCTATATGGACCGGCACTAAGTGGCAGAGCAACGCCTCCCCTCCACAGCCCTCGCCTCTCTTGGATGTGTGGATGCATGCCCTTCCTGGAAAATGGCCTCTCCCTCATCGTGGAATCATGTCAAGGTTCTTCTCTAACTTGAAGGACATCTTTTTGGCACTTTCTCTCATGGTATTTCCTGGCACTTCCCTCTTCCTGTTGTGGCTCAGTAGATCAGGCTGCTGGGTCTGCATTAGACACAGCTCTGGAAGGAGTGAGGCAGAGGTGACAGCCTCCTCCTCCTCAAACCTTAACATTCTGGTGTGTGTCCTCCCAAGACCAGGGGCTCCCAACCCCCGTTGGCTTATTGTGCTTCCTTCTTAGATACAGAGCCAATATCCAGATGGTGAGCCCCAAGCCAAGGCACCATTGCCTGGGGTGATGCTCTCATTCAGGATGTCCTCACTGCGATTACATCTGCTCACACTTCCTAGCTCCACTCCTCTGCCTCATGGCCGCGGTCTTCTCTCTAGAAAACTCTCATCCTCCCCTTGCCCTCTCTCTAATTTAAGGTGCTCTCAGGGTCCCTGCTTGGTGCCCCCCCAGTCCCTGATCCCTCCTTCATCAGGCCTTGATAATGCTGCACTCCTTCCTCCCAGCCTGTGAGCGCCTTGAAAGAAGGAACTCCTTTGTCCTTGCTTCCCAAGGACCCAATGGAGTGTCTTACACAAAGAAAGTGCTCAGTTGCTACTTGTTGAATAGGTCACCTTCAACATACAGGCAGTGCCAACCTGTCTCCAGACAGAGGGAGAATCAGACCCATGAGCTATTTCCCTAGTTATTTATATGAGTTTGATAAATACTTTGGTATTTGTCAGAAGTTCTGTGAATTTACATTGCAAAGACATCAACAAAACCATGATAAGAGAACTGGGGCCTCCTTAATCATCCTGTTCTATTCCTCCCAGTTAGGAGAGGTCAGGGAGCATCACCCCTTACACTGATGCACACCAGGGTATGAGGTCATGGGGTGCAAAGGAATGTGGTGTGTTTGAGTTTCTCTGTAATTTAGCATGAAGATATGGACTCACATGCCTTTGTTGCTGCAATTGCTTTGGAGTAGAAAGATGCAGACAAAGGAGTCAGGCATGAGATGAAAATGGAGCTGTCAGCAAGATGTCAAGGCCAAATCTCCCAGGGATGTGACAGAGGGGCCAAATGTTGACAAGACCTGGCACATGCACTTCTCACAGCACCCTCCCTGGGGGACATGCTTATCTCAAGGGAGTAAATAAAATCTGCATTCTTCCCTGCTCTTGCATAAATCACCACATGGGTGAGCACCACTTCACAAGGCAGCTGGCATTAGGCCCTTTGGGATATGCTTTCCCTCGACAGTTTTAGCAACAAAAAGATGAAATATGGCCTATGAGGACCAAGCATTAAGGATGAATGTAGAAAGTCAGTAACTCTACTCCAAGGAGGCACATCAAAGCAGATATTGCACCTGAAAAGGTAACCCAGGTGTGGAAGGTGCTTTGATCTGGGCAAATCCACCCAGGTCAGGGGAATCTAGCTGGAGATCTTAACATCTACCTACTTGGGCTCATGCACAAAGTCATAGGGGAACCAACTGCATCAGTCAGGTTCTCTAGAGAAGCACAAACAACATTTATATAAAGAGATTTGTTTCAAAGAATTGGTTCACTAAATTCTGGGGGCTGGCAAGACTGAAATGCATGGGGCAGGTGGCAGACTGGAAATTCTGGCAAGAACTGAAGATGCAGTCTTGACTTTAAAATCCATAGGGGAGGTCAGCAGGCTGGAACCTCAGACAAGAGTTGATGTGGTAGACTTGTGGCAGAATTTCTTCTTCTCCAGGAAACCTCAGTTACCTTAAGGCCTTCAATGGATTGGAGGAGGCCCACTGCATTGTCAAGGATAATCTATCTTACTTAAAGTCAACTGATTGCTATGAAAACCCAACAGCTAACAGGAAAATCAATGGTGAAGTTCTGAAAGATATTCTCCTGAGATCGGGAACAAGACAAGGATGCCCCGTTTCATCATTGCTATTCAACATTGCACTAGAAGTTCTACCCAGAGTGATTAGGCAAGAAAAGGAAATAAAAGGCATCCAAATTGGAAAAGAAGTAAAACTATTTCTATTTGCAAATGACATAGCCCTTTATATAGAGAATCCCAAAGAATCCACAAGAAAACTATTAGAGCTAATAAGCAAATTCAGGCTTAAAGTACAAAAATCAGTTGTGTTTCTACATACCAGAATGAATAATGCAAAATAGAAATTAAGAAAACAACTCCATTTACAACAACATCTAAAAGAATAACATATCTAGGAATAAATTTAACCAAAGAGGCAACAGAATTGTATTCTGCTTTCTATGTGACACTGCTGAAAGAAATTAAAGAAGACCTAAATAAATGGGGAGACATCCTGTGTCCATGAATCAGAAAACTTATTAGTGTTAAGATATCAACACAATCTCTCCCAAAATTTTAGTAGCCTTTCTTGCAGAAATTGTAAAGTCCATCCTCAAATTTATATCGAATCACAAGGAACTCCAAATAGCCAAAATACTCTTGAAAAAGTAAAACAATGTTGGTGGTTTCATTTGTCCCAAATTCAAAACTTACCACAACATCAGGTAATCAATCAGGTATTGGTGTAAGGATGGAAATTTGGAGCAATGGATAGAATTGAGAGTCCAGAAATGAACCCACACATCTATAGCCAACTGATTTACAACAAGGGTGCTAAAACCTTCAATGGGGAAAGAATAGTCTTTTTAATAAATGGTGCTGGGAAAAGTGGATATCCACATACAAAAGAATGAAGTTGGACCCCAACCTCCCACTATATACAAAATTAACTAAAATGGATCAACAACCTAAACATAAAAGCTAAAACCATAAATTGATTAGAAGAAAACCTACAGGAAAATCTTCAAGACCTTGGATTTGGCAATGAATTCTTATATATGGCACCAAAGGATGATCAACAAAAGGAAAAAATAGATAAATCCAACTTTTGTGCATCAATTGACATCATCAAGAAAGTGAAAAGACCAACCTACAGAATGGGAAAGATAGCTGCGATTCATATATATGATAAGGGTTTAAAATCCAGAATAGCTAAAGAACTGCTACAACTCAATAAAGTCACAAACAACCCAATTAAATACAGGCAAAGCACTTGAATAGACATTCCTCTAAAGAAGATGTACAAATGACCAATAAGCATTTGAAAATGTGCTCAGCATCATTGGTCATCAGGGAGATGAAAGCCAAAATCACAATGAGATATCATTTCACACCCAACAGGATGGCTACTCCTAAAAAAAAAAAAAAAATGAAAAAGAAAATAACAAGTGCTGATAAGGGTGTGGGGAAATCGGAACTCCTGTACACTGCTGGAGGGAATTTAAAATGGTTCAGTCACTGAGAAAAACTGCTTGGCAGCTCTTAAAAAAGTCAAACATAGAATTACCATATGACCCAGCAATTCTACACCAAAGCATATAACAAAAAAATGGAAAGTGGGGCTTCAAACAGATACTTCTACACCAATATTCATAGGAGCATTATTCATAATAGCTAAAAGGTGAAAACAATCAAGTATCCATTAACAGCGATGAATGCGGTATATGCACACAATATAATATTATTCAGCCATCAAAATGAACGAAGGACTGATACATGTTGCAACATGGATGAACTTGAAAGTGTTATGTTGACTGAAGTAAACCAGGCACAAAAAGAAAAATAGCGTATGCTCTTGCTTCCATGAAATATCTAGAATAAGCAAACTCAAAGACACAGAAAGTAGACTAGAAGTTACCAGGGGAGGGGAAGGTGGAGAGTTATTGCTGAACAGGCTGAGAGTTTCTGTTTGGGATGATGAAAAAGTCTTGGTAATGGATGGTGGTGATGATAGAACAACACTGACACCAGTGAAGTGTAAATGGGAAATTTTGTGTTTATATATTACATAACCACATGATGAGAAAAGTCAACTGATTATACATGCTAATCACTTCCACAAAATACGTTCACAGTAGCACAAAGGCTAGTGTTTGACCAAACAATTGGGCACCCTAGCCTAGACAAGCTGACACATAAAATTACCCATTATGCTACTCTGAGGGAGCACAGGCTGCAAAATGAGGAACCTTCCGGTGATAACTGGAGCATGTGTGGAGCACAGGGAATGACCCTTTCAGTTTGTGTTTATCTGCTTGTGTTTAAATTTAGTGAATTCCAAAATATGAAAACTAGCTTTGATAATATTTTACAGCTTAACTCTGACTTGTCCTTCTTGGCATGTATTTTACAAACACAGAGTAAAGACTTTCTGTCAGCTTTACTGCCATGTGCTCAGTTGAGATTTCCAGTGAGATGGTTTTGTTTTTATCATCCTGTAAGTTTTATTTGCTGTATTCAATATACGGATGGAAATCTGTGCTGGTAGATCTAGATATGCGTGAATAGAATTGACGTATTTTGCCAACATTGAGATTCACAGCTCGAGTGCACATTTTCTGGCCACTGGCCCCTGGTTACAATTTTCCAGCCCCTTGTGTTTTATGTCAGACTTGATATTGGCATGCCCACTAAGCTTAGTGCCGGTACAAAATGTCTCTGAAGAGAGCTGTGAAAGGATTGTTTTTATTTTCCATTCACACCCACATATCCCGGTGTTGGTGCAAGGCACACGCCCAAGTTCCTGCTGAGACACTTCAAGACAATTTCTTAGTAACAAACTGCCACCTCTTGAATTAGTTCTCCAGGCAAAATAATGATAAAAGTGCTAATAAGTGTAGCTATAACCATAAGAGCAAATGTTTAAAGGGAAATTTAAAAACATGTCAGAATCCAGTCTCTAGTGATTTTCTGGGATTTGCTGTGATAATAAGGACCTTTCCCCAAATAGCATTCACCCAAGACACTGCAGTTACTTATAGAATGGCAAATTGTCTGATAATCTAAGGCATTTTATTTTGCCCCTCCACTTTGGTTTTGCTGGTCATTCATTCAGAAATTCAAAACCACTACCTAAACGATGCACACAAAAAATGGCTGGAGAGGACCAGGTTTCAGCATGCTGTTGAGAAATCTTGAACAGGTAGATCTTGGCTTGCTTAAGTACTAGCCGATATCACGGGTGCAAATGGATTCACACACACTCACATGTATGTAAGCACACACACATGTACACACAAATACACGCCAGGATAGGAGCCCATTCTAGGACAGAACGTGTTATAAAGGACCTCAGAGATGTTGCTGGTGGAAATCGGACCAAGTCCCCGATAGAGGAAGCCAGTTGCCTCCAGTTATCCAGCTGGTTAAGGGCTCAAAGGCTCCTTACCGTAAGAGCTGTTCTGTGCTGACTTTTATTGGTGTGTTATTTTGGGAGCATCCATCCCAAGAGCTGGCAGAAGAAGGCAAGTTCCTTAGAGGCATGATTTTGTTTTTTCATCCATATTCTCAGCTGTTGCAGCTTAAAGAAGGTAGACTCTAGAGAAATAACATGTCATTTTGAATTGAGGTGTACCAGGCAGGAGGACCCAGCCACATGCTGGCATCTTAAAGATGGCAGGAGTTCCCCATTGTCCCTGAGTAGCTTCACAAGATGTCTAAAAAGCAATCACATCATGCTCCCTACGAAGGCATGTGTATTTTCACCTTCGGCTTGTATTTTAACCACTGAAACTAATGACACAAAATTACTTTGTCAGCAAAACTCAAGATTTCACTTGTTTAGATCTATTTAGTTGATACTTTATGAAGGAACTCTCAAGAAGTCAATTAAACCTCTTCCAGTGGATGGCAGATAATAATTTAAAAGCCATAAGAGTCTCTGAAAACATAACTTTTAACAAATCTAAATGGTTGGGAACTTCTGACAATATAATTGGCATTCCATGAATACGAATGCTCCCTATATAGAAATCAATTACAACCCTACAACAAAGTTTTTCTTCTAAGAGTCTCTGGGTATCACAAGGTGTCATTTGCATTCTCTAATGTTTCCAGAGCACCGGTCACACGTGAGGCTGTTCTTACACGTGGGGAAGCTGAAATGGAATAGGGCTAAGATTTGTCCATGCTGGTGCATCCATGGACAGTACATCTTAGTGTTAACACCCAGAGTGAGGAGACATCCCAAGTGAAGCAAAGCTCATTTTCTCTCCTTCCTTCTACTCAATTCACCAAACACCTGTTGGAGGACCTACTATGTCCTTGAGAGTTAGTGGACCTTTAATGGCTTAGAGCATGAGCTCTGGACCCAAACTGCCAGCGTTCACATCTCAGCCCTGCCCTTTATGAGCTCTTTGATGTTGGTGATACACATAATCTATCTCTGCCTCAGTTTCTCCATATGTGAAATAGGGTTAACAATAGAACTAACCTTGAAGGGCTACAGAGTAAAACCAAATGGGTTGACAACCAGTTGTGCTTCCCTTTCAGGCATAGAAAAGTGGAAAGAGCATAACTCTTTTCCTAACAGGACAAAGTCAGAAGAACTCTAATATCACAACTCTTCTTGAACCCATAAGACAGCTGAGGGCCCCAAACCATTAAGTAGCCTGAACTCCAAGGAAGAATGAGCACCCCAAGGAGATCTGGGGCATGTGGACAGCCTCATCCATGGTGTAGCATAAGAAGCAGGCCAGCATGCCATACAAGTGAATATGGAGAAGGCAGCGTAAATTTTAATGAATTACATAGACCAAGAGTGGACAACTTAACAGCATTGGACCCTGGAAGCCGAAGACAAAAGGAGGGTCTGCACCCACTCCTAGACTATTTCTCACCTCTTCCACCAGGTATGCATGAGAAAGACTATGGCCGGGCAGGAGAGCAGAGGGAGAATATAGCATGAAGCCCTCCTGTTTCCCTAAACCTTTTCTCAACTACCTTATCCCTCTGGGGGAAAAGTAGCAAGACCTGTTGTCCCCAGGGAATAGATAAAACCTTCAATGATGGGGAAGAAGGGAGGGAAAAGGCCCCATGAGACCTGCCATGATATGAGGCAGAGATTGACTGCCTGCCATGGAAAGAAAGGGCAGGACTGCTGGGGAAACTCCACAACAGGGGCCCAAGACTGAGGCCAGACCCGGATCCTGACAACAAGCTTTGCAAGCAGAGCGTGACAGGCAACTGTGCTGTCCTGTCGGAGCAGGGGAAAGGGAGTGGAGGGAGCCTACCTCTGTGGGGCAAACACCAAATGTCGGAAGCTGAGGATGGAGCACAGGTAATGAGAATAATTCTCTGGCAACCCAGCCTGCATGCCAATCATGAGGCATCGTTTGAGGAATTTGAAGCCAGGTGCATTAAAGGTAACCATAGCAACAACAAAGAGACTCTTGACAAGATTAATTCATCATGTTACACTAACTGACAGAAAAGAGGTACGACCCGTTAGGTCTCTCCTGTTCTACTTAAGATGTATGGCATTAAGTCAAGAACTATGAAACACAAGAAAAGGAAACAAAAACCAAAAAGGAGAATCCATTCACAAGAGAAAGATCAATTAACAGAACAAGACTCAGAAATGAACTAGATTTTGAATCATTAAACTGGGACTTAAAAATAACCAAGATTAATGTGGCAAAGGAAAAAGTAGAAAAAGCAGACAACATGCATGAATAGGTAGGAACTATAAAGAAGAGTAAAATGTGAAGGGTACAAATAAAGAATTATTTGAAAGGCTTTCATTAGTAGGGTCAGTAGAGCTGAGGAAAGAATTAGCATACTTGAAGAAATACCAATAGAATTTAGCCAAATAAAACACAAAGAGAAATGAATGAAAAAAATAGAACAGCGTATTCAAGAGGTGTGGGACAATATCAAATGCTCTGACATATATGAGCTGGGAATCCCAAAAGGAGAAGGGAGAGAGAATGGAACAGAAAAATATTTAAAGAGATTAACCAAGTTTCCAAAAATTATGAAAGATGATTAACTTGTTAACTTGTGTAGAATTGGTAGAAAGGATGCATGTTAATCTTTGGAAATAAAGAGAAAATATGAAAGCATAACATAATGTTTGTAACTAGCAGTGCTATTATATGGGTATGACAGTGGTTGAAAGGGAAAGTCTAAGGTCATGTATATTACTAAAAAGAAAGCTTAAAAATGTAACGTGGGACTGTATGGACAGTAAAACCTCATGTGAAATATGAATATGGTAATATTGCCTATATAAGACTTTCTTTGAAACTGAACAAATGTATGTTAATGTTACAAGATATTAATATAAGACAAAAAATCACATTATGCCAAGTAAAAGAAACCAGACACAAAGTACTACATATTGTATGGTTCCATTTATACAACATGTAACTATAGATCAATTTATAAGGATGAAATTAGATTAGTGGTTATGTAGGGCTGGGGAAAGACAAAGGATTGAGAGGTGACTGCTAAGGGGTGTGGAGCTTTTCTTTTTGGAGTAATGAAATTGTTCTAAAAATTTTTTGTGGTGATGAATGTACAACATAGTAATTATACTAAAAGCCACTGAATATACACTTTAGATAGATTGTATGGTATGTAAATATATCTCAATAAAACTGCTTTTTAAAAAAGGTATTATCCAAGAAGCAAAGAGAATTCAAGTATGTTAAGTTCTAAAATAACATACTAGACACATCATAAACCTCTGGGAACCAAAGACTAGGAGAAAAACTTAAAATGGCCAGAGAAAAAATTGAATATATAATGTAAAGGGGCAATGATAAGATTTAGAGCACATGTCTAATCAGAAAATCTTCAAAACAGAAGGGAATAAATAGATTGACAACTCTAAATTTTAAAATTGGTCAACCCCAAATCCAGCATCCATTCCTGAGAAAAACTCTTATCAAACTGGGAACAGAAGAGAACTTCCTGAACCTGAAAAAGGGTGTCTACAAAATATTCCTGCTAATTAATGGTTAAAGGATGATTGGTATTAAAAGAGACAAATAGACCAATAGAGCAGAATAAAAGTCCAGAAACAGACCCAGGCATATATGGAAAACTGACTTGATGGGCTTGGGTAAGAAAATGATTTCTTAGACACGGCAGCCTGAGCGTGATCCGTAAAAAGCACGTTGATACATTTGTCTCCATTAAAAGTAAAACTTCTGCTCTTTACAAGACAACTGTTAAGAAAATAATTTTAAAAACCCATAGCCTTAGGGAAAATATTTGCAAATCCTGTATCTGTTAAAGGACTTTTATCTAGAATATGTAAAGAACTCTCAAAACTTAATACATGAGCAAACAAACCAATGGGAAAAATGACCAAAGGTTTGAACAGACACTAATCAAACAAGATACAAGGATGACAAAAAGTCACACGAAGAGATGTTCAGCATCACTGATCACTAAGGAAATGCAGATTAAAGCCACATTGAGATGCCTCCTCACGCCTATGAGAAAGGCTAAAATTCAGAAGACTGGCATGAAGGGGGGCCAGGATGTGGAGGAACTGGAACTCTCACACTCTGCTGGTGGGTTACAAAATGGCACAGCCACTTCGGAAAACAGTTTAGCAGTTTCTTACATAAACATACGTTTACTGCCTGATCCAGCCATTATACTCCTAAGTGTTTATCAAAAATAAGTGAAAGCCTATGCCATGCAAAGGCTGGTGTAATAAATGCTCGTAGCAGCCCTATTTGCAATAGCTAAAAACCAGGAATGACCTATATACCTATAAATAGGTAAATGGATAACCAAACCATGGTGCATCCATTCAATGAAGCACTAGTCTGCAAGAAAAAGGAATGCAAACAACATGGATGAATTTCAAAATAGTTACAATGAACTTGGAAAAATCAGACAGAAGAATAGTACATGGTGTATGATACCATAAATATAAAAAATTCTAGGAACTGCAAACTGATCTATACTGACTGCAGGCAAATCAGTGGTTGCCTGGGGGTGATTGGTGGGCTGGGAAGGGGCAAGAATAAGGGGTTATGCCGGGAATGAGGTTATGTTCATCACCTTGATAGCTTTCATGTCTATATATACACAGAGATATGAAGACAACACATAGGTCAAAATTTATCAAGTTGTACACCTTAAATATGTGCAGTTCATTTTTTATCAACCACACATCAATAAAGTTGTTTAAAAAAGAGTGTGCTGACACTAATGAAGGATGTTTATGTGGGATGTTATGGGAGGTGTGGGAGGTGGGGAACATGGGAATCCCTGTAATTTTTGTGTAACATTTATGTAATCTAAGCATCTTAAAAAAAAAAAAGTGGCTAAGTGGGAAAGAAATATGTGTATTGTGAAATAATAACTTGTTTGCTTTACAAACCACATATTACATCTGTTTATCATATAAAATAATAAGGTGTGCAGTGATTTTTAGGGGGAAGGAGAAGATTCTCATGTTACAAGTTTTCTAAACTTCTAATTAGATTAACTTTTGTCTGTATAGAGTAAAAGAATGAACTCTTAACCCTAGTACTCTATTGGTAGTTGAAGATTCACAAAATAAACGACAAGATGTAATTATAAAAAAAAGAAAGAAAGAAAAAAGTGTGCTGAATAAAACCCTCTTCATTCAGAATTGGCCATTAGCACTCCAGCACAGCGGCTCTTTTCAAGGCCATCAGCAGCCCATGGCTGTTTAATCAATGGTCAATTCCAGGGCTTCATCTTGCATGACCCTCAGCAGCATTTGGCCCCATTGATCACTCAAGTATCCCTCATCATCTTCACCCTCCGTCTCTTAGTGTCAGACAGCCCTGGGCTCAGTCCCTGGACCTCTTTTCCACTCTTCCCACACTACACTCTTTCAGTGGGTGACCTCATCCAGCTCCATGATTTTAAATCCAGTTGATGAGCTGATTACCCCCAGTGTATCTCTCTAGCCAGAGCTGCTCCTGTAAGTCCAGTCCACGGATCCCTCTGCCTTTTCTACTTTCATGTTTGTTGGGCATCCCAGCCTGCTCCTCACATGGTCTTCTCCAATCTTCCTTGGAGCTCTCCGTGACTCTTCTTTGTCTCATCCAATGCATCACCAAGTCCTATCAGCTCTGCCATTGAAATATACCCAACTTCTCATCACTTTCCCAGCTGTGAGCTTGGTCCAAGTCACCCTCATCTCTTGCCTGCATTGTGGTATCAGCCTTCTATAGGGCTCCTGCTTCTGCCTCCTTCGTTTCCTACAGTCTATCCTCAAAACAACAGGCCAGTGATCCTATTCTTTCATAAATTAGACCTGGCGCCTCCCCTTCCCCAAACCCTCCAAGTCCCCCAGTGTGAAAACCAAGACCAATCACGAGCAGACCATCCTGCTCCCACTCTTCACCAGCTCTCTGATTCTGCACTCCCCATATCCCTCTCCCTCAGCCCCCCAGAACCTGTGCCACAGCCTCCCTCCTCAAGGTGTCGGCCTCTTCCTCATTGTGGCTATCCACATTGGCCACTTCTCGTCATGTAGAACCCCAGTCTCACTATCCAAAACCACAGCCCCACCTTCACCCCTGGTCATCCCCAGTCCTTTAGCTCTGTCGCTGCAGAGCCCACACCACCATGGCACTTGCTATATGCTTTACTCATGTCTTTATGGCCCCTCCAATACAACGGTAATTCCACGAAGAGAACAGGGACTCCCATCTGTTGATTTTATAGAAGCACCAGGGTCTGGAACCAATGCTGCTCACAGATGTGACATGTGGGATGGGTGAATGAGCGAAGGAATAGGATTCAGTGCTTAGAAGAGGCTGTGACTGCCCGCACCGTGGTGGATTCAGAGACAAAGAGCCCTGAGGAATGGCCAGCACCGCGGTCCCCATCTGCAGAAAACAGACCAGGAGGAGCTGAGGATGATTCCATGCACAGGGTGAAAACCTCTGAAGGACGGTGGCCTTTGGGATGCTGGGGAAGGCACTAGACTGGAAGCCAGGAGACCCACGTTTAACTCACCTGCCCTTGCCCAGAAGCCTGTCACCGGCCCTTTCTAGGCAGGGTAGGCCCTGGAGCTGCGAGAGCCTGGCTGCGATTCCATGCCGTGACCCAGAGATTTCTTATGGGAAAACAGACTGGGCTACATACAAGCCACTAGCCCAATGCCGTTTTGTGGGGTCAGACTAGATATTGTGGCCTTCACCTGTACCCCAGTGTCCTTAGGACCCCCATGGGAAGGACAGAGCCCAGGAAGGCAGAACCATCCAAAGCTCTGGCCCCAAGCCTGGGAAGCTCCGTCTCCTGGGCTTCTTGGGAAATTCTTCAGGGACAGAGCCTCCCAGGGACCTGGTAACTGAGCAAGAAGGGATGGGAGGAAGCAGCTGGCTCCTGCAGACGGGGGCAGCCCTCTTGTCTGCTCCCCAATATGCATATGGATCAAGGTATTCTGGCAGGAGCAAGGACCAGGGGGAGGAACACAGAACCAAACAGCAGCACACTGCCAGCTCGGCAGCAGAGTATTCCTGTTTGCACAAGCTGTCTTCGTCTGAATGGGAGTTGGATTCACGCTCATGGGAGGGAGGCGTCCCTAGGAGCGGGAAATGTTAATGGGACAAGCCAGTGACCCCTGGGATGTCTAATTGGGTGCATTTCATTGGGGTTTGCACGGTCAGGGCCAGGCCTGACAGTCAGAACTCCCGTGGAGGATCGCATATTTATTCTAGAAAAATGCATGGAAGCACTAACTTCCTCTCAAGTCCCCGGTGACAAGCACCGAGCTTTGAGTGTATGGTCCCCTGTTACTCAGCTGCTCAGACCCCGCCAAATAAATAATGAAGAGCTGTCAGTGTAATCTGCTTAGGTCAACTGCGGCTTCCTCTGCTTAGCTAACCTCGGTGAGCTGTCAGCTCCCATCCGCTTGACCCCTCCCCTGGGGCTGCTGGCGGCTTCTGAGCTAGCTGCTCGTCAAGGCCTCCTTCCTGTCTCAAACCCCTTTCCCACGTCCATCTGCTTATTACCAGGACAAGACCCTCTATCGTTCCAGAGCCTTGTGTGCAATTAAAGATCCCATCCGACGCTGTGGGCAATTTACAACCCCGTAAAGTACACCCAGAACCCCACCCCAGCACCGTTATCTGGTGGGGGAAGGAGGTGAACGAGAATCGTAGATGACGTCTTGGGTGGTTGGCTTTGCTGGATGCAGGGCATGTGGGATCCCAGCTTCAAGGAGGAAGCTGCTCACGATGCCCATCTGTGCCGCACCGACTCCAGGGTCTGGGCTGCGTGGGAGGGGCCCCCGGGCCCAGCGGTCAGCATCTCAGCCCCGTGCAGCGTGGGGGAAAGACCTGCAGCCACCTGTGCCCGCTGTGTGTGTGTTTTTTTTTTAAATAAACAAATCAATTTTGTTGATACAACTATTAAAACATACAATTTATCTAAAGTGTGCAATCACTGGTATTAGGTAAAATCACATAGTTGTGCATTCATCATGTGCAATCATTATTTTTAAATATTTTTTAATGTTTTTGAAGATACTTAGTTTACATAAATGTTACATAAAAAATATAGGGATTCCCATATGCCCCACCTCCCACACCGCCCACATCCTCCCACATAAACAACATCCTTCATTAGTGTGGCACATTCATTGCAATTGATAAACTCATCCTGGGGCTTTGCCACTGCACATGGACCATAGCTCACATTGTAGTTTACACTCTCTCCACACAATTCTGCAGGCTATGGGAAGATACATAATGGCCTATATCTGTCACTGCAGTGTCACTCACGACGATTCCTAAGTCCTGAGAAAGCCCCTGTCTTTCCCTCTCCCTGCCCCCAGGGCCTCCAGAGGCCACTGCCTCCACATCAATGCTGTAATGTCTTCCATTGCTAGAATCACAATAAGTCTATAGTAGAATACCAGCAAGTCCACTCTAGTCCATAGCATTCCCCAATCCTGAGGGTTCTGGGGTGGCGATGTCCACTCCACCTTTAAATGAGAGGCGTCTTCGATCCCATACAGCCGATGGATGGGACTCTCTTGCTTGCACTTGTAGGCTCTCTCGCTTCCTTTGTATGGTGGTTGTCCATCTTCACCTCCTTGTCAGTTGTCCTGGGTGAGTCCAATGAACTGGAGAGTAGGTGTAGTAACTCTGCCGAGGCTTTCATGCTTCTGAGCAGGCCTTGGGATGGTGCAAGCCGATGGAGCCCAGCACCCCACATTGTTCTTGCATTTGCTTAGGGGTTTTTCCTCCCTCAAAACTTTGAAACGAGGTTAGGACACTGTTGGCTTACTCATTAGTGAGGCTTTCATTTTTTTCTCCCTTGCATTACAGAAGAGCAATAAGAAATCAAATTCTCTAGTGGAGCTGAAGCCAGCAGGATAACCCTCTGGGAAGGGAGCTGTTGTCGGAGACGGGAGAGCGGCTTAGGAAACATCTCCTGCTTTTCTGTTATACCGACCCTGGACAGAGCTTTTTTATTAAATTACCCCTTAAGGGAAGTCTTTATCCAATACTCAGCTTTTGTGGTAAAATTACAATTATTATACAGGCGCAGAAATAAAAGCCCAGGGTAACCACGTAATCGGGACCAATTCCACTGTAAGACTGCTATCAGCAATTTCCTCCCCGCAGTCCATCACGTCACGAAGGCAATTTGTCCCCCTTTCGGTTTCCGAGTTTGTGTATAATACCCAGAATGCAATACAATAAAACTCCTGATCTGTGATATTAAATAGGTCATAAAAATGTCAGCAAGAATAACTTATTTTTTAAACTGTCATTAAAAATGATATACAATTAAGGCGGACTATAAAAGATGATTAAAAGTGCAGCCCTCCATAAATTCAACAGGGCTTGTGTTTTTGCTTTTGTGAGCAAAATGGTAATGGCCAGACGCTGGTTTCAGGGGGACACGTCTCAGGAAGGACAAGGCAGAAACATACTACGAAATTTCGCATAAACCCTGTTGTCTTTTACAAGATAAGGAAGAGCCCGTGGGAATTCCGGGAGGAGTGCCCCTGGCTGACTGAGAATCCTGTGGCCTGGCTGCGGGTTCTCCTACCCTTAGAGGCCGGGACTCCCATTTCAGGTCTTCCCCAGCCCTTCCTGAACTTGCATATTAGAGATCCTTGATCGTTTGGGGGATGGCTTTAAACATGAGAAGGCTGTGTCCTCGTCCACAATCTGCTGCTCACCAGCCACTGGCCAGTCTCTGCCTTCTTCCGGCGAGTCTCCGTCTGTTATCTGGGAGGCGTATTAAGGTTCTCCAGAAAAAGGGAACCCACAGAAATATATACTTACATATATATAACTAATAAAGAAACCTATTTAGAGTTATATGTATTTAATATTTTCATTTAAATATGCTATAAACATACTGTAAGTACACAAATGAGATTCAAGCAAAAATAATGCCAACCCCAACCCTAACCTTTTTTTTTTGGATTATTTGATTTGTTTCTTACATTTTATTTTATATGTATTTAATATTTTTTAAATATTTTAATATTTATTTTATATGTAAATATATGTGATTTAAAACAAATATAACTTGTATATAAAATAAATTAGTAAATATAAAAATAAATAGATTATAATTGAATACATATAGCTATATGTGTTAGATATGTATATATATTAATATTTTAAAAGATGCTTAGATTGCATAAATGTTACACAAAAACTCCAGGGATTCCCGTGTTCCCCACCTCCCATGCCTCCCACAACCTCCCATATAAACATCTTTCATTAGTGTGGCACATCACCTGCAATGGATATACACATCCTGGGGCTTTGCCACTAAGCATGGACCATAGTTCACATTGTAGACCACACTCTCTCCCACACAGTTCTGCATGTTATATGCTGATGTAAAATGGCCTATATCTGTCGTTGTAATGTCACTCAGGATAATTCCCAAGCCCTGAAAAAGCCCCTGTATTACAACTGCTTTTCCCTCTCCCTGCCCCGAAAGTGTCCAGTGGCCACTGGCTCCACATCAATTTTGTAATTTCTTCCATTGCTTGAATCACAATATGTCTACAACAGAATACCAGTAAGTCCACTCTAGTCCATAGCTCTTCCCCCAAT
>JAQZBX010039635.1:0-22956 GCA_029593785.1 Cabassous unicinctus
GTCCCTTCTTTGCTCTGCCAGTCACAGAATGTTGGCAGTGTCTTCCCCTTGTGGCTGCAAAAGCGTCAACCACCAAATCCACACACAACTACCTCCAAAAGCATGAAAAGAGAAGGCAAGGGTCTTTGCTTCTCTTAGTGAATTTCTTTCTATCACAGGTTTCTTAGTTTTCCAGGCTGCTAAGACCCATACCACATAAAAGGTTGGCTTTAACAAATGGAATTTACGGACTCATGGTTTCAGAGTCTAGACGGCTTCTTTCTTCCCAGGGTCAGTAGCGTTCTGGCCAGCCAGCAATCCTTGGGTTCCTTGGCTTTCCCATCACATGGCAATGTCCTTTCCTTTTTCCTCTGGGTTCTGTTGACTTCCAGCTTTCATTTCTTCCCGTTGGCTTTCTTTCATAATGTCGGCATTTCTTCTGCTTATAAAGCACTCCAGTAAACTGAATTATGACCCAACCTCATTCAGCTGGGCCATACCTTAACTAAAAGTAATATCTTCAAGAGATCCTGTTTACAATGGGCACACACCTGTAGGAATGTGGATTAAGGCCAAGAACATGTCTAAATCAGGATGCATAATGGAATACATCACAATAAGGAAAACATTTCCCAGATATTTCCTTAGACAACTTCCCCTCAAGTCCCTTTGGCTAGGATTGGGTGGCAAGCCCACATTCCAGCTGCAACAACAGTTAGGAAATGAAGTATCTGGCATTTCTAGCCTCTATTGCAGGTAGAAGACTCTAGTAGAAAAGAATAAGAGGCACGGGGAATGATAATTTATATGCAACCATCTGTGTCTCCCAGGCTTGCCCAAAGTCACTCAGCTCCTTGGCAACTAGTAACAGTGGACCAGGCTAGAACACGTTTCTCTTTATTCCAGGCCCAGTGCCACTTCTGCCTATCTCTCCCTTCAGTGTGCTGCCTCGCCATTGAACAGCGCCTTTATTTATTTTATTTATTTATTTATTTATTTATTTAAATTTATTTTATTTTTATTTTACCGGGAGGTCCCGGGGATTGAACCCAGGTCCCTCCATATGGCAGACGGACACCCAACCGTCTGAGCCACATCCGCCCCCCTATTTATTTATTTTTTAAAGATTTATTTATTTACTTTTTATCTATTTTTAAACCCCCTCCCCCCTGTTTCTGCTGTTTTTGTGTCCATTTGCTGGGCAATTCTCTGTGTCTGTTTCCTGCCCTTTCTTCTCATCCTTCTCCTGTCTTCACCGGGATTCGATCCTGGGGACCTCTGATGTGAGAGTGGCATTCTGCCACCTGTGCCACCTTAGTTTCTGGTTTATTGGCGCATCTCGTCTTGGCTCTCCCTTGTGTCAATCTCCTGTTACGTCATCGTCTTGCTGCATGCGGCGTACCCATGCACAGGACCTGACAGCTCACCCGCTCGTGGGGCCTGGTGGCCCACTTGCCTTCAATATTTTTTTTTTTATTTTACCAGCAGGTCCTGGGGATCGAACCCAGGTCCCTCCATGTGGGAGACAGACGCCCAACCATTTTGAGCCACATCCGCCCCCCCTGAACAGGGCCTTTAAAATGGGGCATGGCAAAGGGGAGGGGAGAGGAAAATATCCCTGGCTAGGAGACTAGTTGAGTTAGGCATGGAGACCAGACTGAACGGTGCAGGTTGGTTGAGAGCCCAGGACAGGCCAGGATTCCCTTATATCAGCACCTGCTTCTCAGAGACCACGGATTGGAACCCCAGGGGAGGGAGCGGGAGGCAGCCTACACGTCCTGGGGCCTCATGAGGCAACTCCAGCAAGCTTCCCACTGGGCTCAACCCTCAAGACCTCTCTGCCAGGGATGTTTGTCAAAGAGGGTTGCCAGCATCCATTCGTGGAATCATCAATTAAAGACACTGGTGTTCATGACCCAAAAGATTGCCTTCCAGAGTTACGAAGCGCGTTACGTTTACTCACTGCCGGGTGCCTCGCCTTTGAGTGCTTTTAAACTCTTTAAAACTCTTTACTTATATCCATAACTCATGCTCAGGTAGATGTCAAATAGCCTTTCCAACAATGACAGTATTCAGACGTGGAGAGTGGAGGGACTGGCTCAAAGCCACGCAGAAACCTAACATCTGATTCATTTGGGGCTGTCAGGGACTGTGTTTATGATCAGAAATCAAAATGCAAAGGCCTTTGTCACTTTTTTTCTTTTTCTTTATTAAAGAAATTGTAGGTTTACAGAACAATCATGTGTAAACTACAGGATTCCCATACCACTCCACCACCAACACCTTGCATTGGTGTGGACATTTGTTACAATGGATGATACCATGTTTTTATATCTGTACTATTAATTGAAACCCATGATTTAACTTAGGGTTCACTGCTTGTTTAGTGTAGTTCCATGAATTTTTAAAAACTTTTATCCTGTTACTACATATACAATCTGACATCTCCCCTTTTAATCAGATTCAGATGTATATTTCAGTGCAGTTAATTGCATTCACAATGTAGTGCTGCTATCACCGCCATCCATTACCAAAACATTGCCATCATTCAAAATAAGAACCCTGTACATTTTAGACTTTAACTTCCCATTCCCTATCCCCAGCCCATACCCTGGTAACCTATATTCTAGATCCTGACTCTCTGAGTTTGCTTATTGTAATTGTTTCAAATCAGTGAGATCCCTTTGTCACTTTTTGAAGCTAGACCTCAAGAAAGCAAATATGGGTGACCCAAAGGTTTGGAGGCATGGAAGAGGGAGCCCTTTGGATAACTGCATGTGATTCCCTATAGCTGGAGCACAGGTCCTAAAGAAGAGTGATGATGAGATGAGAGTGCAGAGGACAGGAGGGGTCCTGGCCGGCCTTGGATGCCTGCTGAGAGGTGATGTGACCACACCTCCATAGGAAGGAGGAGAAGAACATTTCCATGTTCATTGTCCAGGGGGAACTCAGACTGAGGGTCAGAGACTAGCAACAGTCCAGTGGGAGACAGCAGCGGGGATGGAAAGGTGTGGTTCTGGAGGAGGGATCCTAAGGACACAGATTGGGCCTGGGACCTGATTAAGGTGATGGATGGTAGATGGGGTGAATGGTGTGTCCATCAACAAGACAAGGGACACAGCAGGAGGAAAGGAAAGAGAGACTTGGTGATACTTTGTACCGTACCTTTGAGATAACTGTCCACATTTTCTCTGTCTGTAGGGAATTCCCATCATTGGGAGGAGGCACAGCTCATCTGTGATGTGACATTTTAGAAGAAATGAATTTCCCCTCCCCTCCCCATTGCCTCTTTTCCTTATAGGTGGGTTAGAATCACAGGACACCACTTCCAAAATGTCCCCCAGCAATCAGCTAGCCAACCCTTTGATGGTAGAGAGGAGGAAACAGAGGCCCATCCATGTACAATCACTTGCTCAAGGTCCCAGCTGTTAGTGGCAGAGCCAAGACCAGAACCCAGAATGTCAAGGACTTCTTCCCCAACACTTTCATGATTTTTTACCACCATGAAACTCATTTGTGATATTTCTCCCCAAGGATCCCATGTTTTAAAAGATTTTCATCCACCAAACAACTGCGTTTATCAAGTAATAATTTATTCATTTTCCCATTTTTAAAAATAATCAAAGATATACATAACTGCCATCCAGAGTCTCTGATTAGCAGGAAATAACCCTTATTACCACCCTGGGTTGATTTAATTCCTGCCCGAAGCAAAGAAACTTGACATTTTTGTTAGCCTATGCAAGCTCATTGTGGGAAATTGTAGGTTTACCATTATGCTTTGTGAAATATTTAAAATAGCTCCCAGACCCCTGTCACTAATTCATGGAGCCCTGGGCCTCCAGGGACCCCCCACTTGGAACCACTGGCCCCTATCCTGCAGCAAGTAAATCACTGAAGAATTTGAAGTCCCTGCTGGCCGGGAGCCCTTGACAAGTCACTCAATCTTCCTGAGCCCCAATTGTCCTATCAGTAAGACGGAAATGAGCTATTAGTCAGGATTCTTAGTTGCAAGCAACAGAAACCAACTCTGCTCATCTTAAGCAGAAAATAATGGATTAAAAGAATACTGGCCATATTGTGGCATAGCTGGGATGGCTGGGGAGCAGACTTGGTGTTCATAGCTGGGAACCACACTCATAACCTCAGTGCTGAGCTAGTCCATGAGGACACCATAGTCATGACCATCATGGACCTTGTCAGTCCTGGTCACCAGGTGCTGCCACCTCTACCGCTGGCCCAGGAGCTCCATCTGCAAGGGTCACCCAAGAGAGGTCCCAGACCCCCAGGACTCTGGGGCAGATGCATTTCCCTAGGGGAGGATGGGTCACGTTCCCAGCCCTTAGCTGCAAGGAAGGCTGAAGAAGCAAGCCCCTGGCATTTGCCTCTGCTATTGGAGGAGTCAAATTCTGCCTCCCGTCAAGACACCAGGAGTGGAAAAGTCTCAAAAGGCAGTTTGGAGGTGGGGCAACCAAGAAGAATGACAGACATGCACCACCCTGACACCTACTTTAGAGATCCAAGTGCCTGGCACATGGCAGATGCACAGAAATGCTGGTGCTTGGGTCCTTCCTCGTTTGAAATATGAAGACAGAAGCAGATTTGCAGAGTAAATACTGTGTTTTAAGAGGTTCTTGATGTAAGACAACCTTTCCTTTTCTCTTCATCCTTCTCTGAGCACCCACACACACACACACAAATTCACGATTCAAATACGATTGCCCTCTCGTCTTCCTTACTTAGAGGTGTCTGTACATTGAATGAGGTGACAAGAGGAGCTAGCCATTTATCGAGTGGATGCTAATCCTTGCGTTGAGCTTTCTGTGATTAGCTTTGCAGTTGAGCACTGGGACCAGACTGTGTCCACTTAGAAGCCAAACAGCAGTGAGATGGCGCAAAGCCATGAGATGGCCCTGGAGCTGGGAGGACAAGGCCTGCTCTCCTCGCTGGGGAAGTCAGTGCTGTCTGCTGAATGCTGAGCCCTCCTAGGTCACTCTGCACCGTGAGAAAGAAATGTCACCTAGTAGGCACCATTTTGACTCCGACATGGGCAATTCTAGAAGAAAATGGAAACCCAAGAGACATGTTAGAATCAGAGTTCTAGTCTGGTATAATTTCAAACTTCCAGAAAAGTTTCAAAAATAGTACAAGGAAATTCCATGAACCCTTTGCCCAGACTCACCAATTGCTTCCATTTTAATCCATTTTCTTTGTAATTCTCTCTCTCTCCCTCCCTCCTTCTCTCTGGCTATGCCACTCAACAGGGAAAGATTTCCTAAGAACAAAGGCAATCTTTTACACAACCACAGTGGTTATTACCAACATTGGGAAATTTAACATTGGTGTAATATTATTACATAATCTTCAGCCCATATGCAAAATTCAACAATTGTTCCAATAATGTGGGGTTTCCAAGTTTTATTATTAATTTCTGGTTTAATTCCATTATGGTCAGAGACCACATCCTCTTGAAATGCATTGTGTCTTATTTTATGTCCCTCCCCTCAGCATTCCTGCTGCCCCTTCCACCCAGGGCTCTGGAGTCTCCCGTTGTGTGTGTAGTTCACAGGTCAAACAAAGATGGGGTAGAATTGATATGCAGATTTCAGGGCTCCCCTCTCTGAAAATTTCCCCCTTGATTTCCAGCCATTTGGGCAGCCCACCCTCCATCCTCTGACCCCTCAAGTCAGCAAGACTAGCTCCAACTGTCCTAAACCTGGTAGACCATGGAGTGCCCAGTGGAAAGGGGCCTTTCACACAGAACTCTTCCCTTCTTTCAAGAGTTGACATCTTAGGTTTCTTCATATTTGCTTTCCAATGTCTTCAAAGAGTTCTTTGTTTTTAAACTATTTTGTCCAGAGTCTACACATTGATACATACATGATCAAGAGTATATCTTGCTTGTGCCCCGTTCCTCATTTTATATTTGGAACAAACTTGACTGAGTATGCTGACTTTCAATTCCATTTGGAATCATCTGATTTCATTATCTCTCCTTAACATTACACAACGAGGTCCTTGTGGTGTTGGACTTGATATAAATAACAAAAGAATGAATCAAGAAGAAACTAAATACACATATGAAATGAACTAGATGCCATATACTTAAACCTTACAGATTAGTCGACCAGTAGTCCAAGTATGCTTAAATGTATGAATAAGGAAATTTTGCTGGGACATTTCAGTTTGTATTTTATGAATCCGTTTTTTAAATATTTGACTTAGTTGAATAATATTCTGGGGAAAAAAATGGTCTCCCTAGGAGGCCAAAAAAAAAGTGGGCCTAGCATAGAGGACTTGATGTTAAGAATATGGAAGCCAGGCCTGAGGGCTAGACAAAATGCACTAGACCATGGTCAGAGGACACTGGAGGCTGTAGAGTGGGCGCCTATGTCCTGGTGATATAGGCAGGCCCTTCAAAAGGACTTACAGTGAGAAGACTTCAGATGCCATCATTTTACTCACTCCCCGGGAAGCATTTACAGATGGGTTGTCTTCATCATCCTGCCTGATTATTGGTACCTCTCTATTCTGCATATGCACCCGAGAAGACTCTGCTCCCAGAGAAAAAAGCCAATCAGGGCCACCTGCATCACCCCAACAACCAGCCCTGACCCCAAAGTGAGAAACATTGGACAGATAATTTATAAGATCCCTTCTGGTTCTAACATGTGATGATTATCTGTGTGAGGGTAAGAGAGTTGTTTGGGAAATAATCATCGAAAGATCCAAAAGTGACATGGGTGGCCAGATAAAAATAATAGACAAATGGTAGATGGTAGATAAATAAGTGGATAGGTAGGTAGGTAGGTAGGTAGATGATTGAAAAATATAGATGATTGATTATAGGTTGATGGATAGATAGGTATAGATAGGCAGACAAACAGATAGATAGATAGAGAGACAAACATAGCATTTTCCCTAACAAATCTAGAGCAAAATTGGGGTAGAAAGAAGAGTAGCAAGGTAAAAAAAGATCGTTTCTCCAAATTTTCAGATTTTGGAGATTTTTCAGCTCCAGAAAAGCTCAACTTTTAATTTTTGTTGACTCATGTGACTCCATACCTAACAGGTTTAGTAAAAATTTTTTAAAAATGATGAGACCTTTCTAAATAATTACGGTGCTATTTGAAAATTTACTTATAAAAGCAGGAGGGAAAATGGTGTTTCAAGCTACTCACTTCTCACAGTAACAAGTATTGTTTTGTGTGTTTCCTTCTAATCTTGCACATGTATTTTTTTACTTACTATATGTATAATTTTTTATTCTTTTTCAACTTAAAATACTGAGATATGATTTTCTAAGTTGCCACATAGTTCTAATCATAATTTTGTTGGCAAAAGACTGTATTGCCTGGATACACTGCAATCTGCATAATCATGCCCCTATTGTTATATAGATATAGATATAGATATGTTTCTACCTATCAGCCATTAATATAAAAAATGCTGCAGTGAACATCTTCACGCAGACAGCTTTGTCTATCTTATGGATTATTTTGTTTGGATAGACTTCTAAGCGGGAATTTCTGGTCAAAGGGAAAACTATTTTGTTTCCTTAAAAAAATCACTGCAGATGATCTGAACAGAGACTTGGGGACAAAATAGGAAAAGGCAGATTTGCAACAGACACCAACGAACACATTTTAAAATACTGAGGGAAAAGCAGTGCCTGTGTCACCCTGTCACAGATGATGCTGTGAGCACAGTTGAGTTTGGTGCTCATCTCGCTAAACCTTTCTTAATACCCCCAGGCAAAGATGCTGAGAACAATTCAGAACCTCTCTGCTCAGCTCTACCTGAGGCAAAGAGCTTTAGCTGGCAAACAGACACCAGTTACCAAGGAGACCTTCACATTTCCCTTCTTTATCAGGTTAACAGTTCCCTATCTATGCTGGAAGATTGGATAGAATTAGTTCAAAAAAACGGAGAGTGGGCAAGAAAATGGTTTTAAAAGCCAATTGAACTGTTAACCTCAGGAATCAGTGCTCAACACAACACAGAGAACCTTCTGGTCCATTTCTTTTTCTGTATGAATTCATGGTTTGATCTTTTCTCTTGGGTGAATTTATTTCCATTTTCCTTTAATAAAATAGAACCACCAGTGCCTTCTGTGGCATCTAATTACCTACAGCCTGTGGTGTGTCAAATGTCCCCACTTCACAAACTCACCAGGTCCCCAACGGGAAAGGCACTGAGGTACAATAGGATGATTATTATGGTCATGTAGAAATCAGAAACACAGGGTCTCACACTCACATGCTCCATCCCTGCCATGACTCCTCTGCTGCCAGAGGAAATATTGTCAGGAGCTTTGAGACCTAGAAACATGTCATACCCAGCTGCTCAAAAGGAAACTCAAAAGCCTCCATCACCTTTTTCCTCACTGGATTTTCCACATCCTCATTGGCTTTTCTCAGCCTTAAAAGCTAGCCTTGCAAAGGACTTGAATAGATATTGCTCCAAAGAATATATACAAATGGCCAATAAGCACATGAAGAGATGCTCAACATCATGAGCCATTAGGGAAATGCGAAGCAAAACCACAATAAGATACCACTTCACAGCCACTGAGAAGGTTGTTACTTTAAGAAAGAGAAAAGAACAGGTGTTGGCAAGGGTATGGAGAAATCTGAATACTTGCACATTCCTGGTGAGAATATAAAATGGTGCAGCTGTTAGGGAACACAGTTTGACATTTCCTCAAGAAGTGAAACATACAATTACCATATGACCCAACAATCCCACTCCTAGATATATGCCCAGAGGAAATGAAAGCAGGGACTCAGACAGATACTTGTGCACCAATGTTCATCACAGCATTATTCACAGTAGTGAAAAACAAGAAAGCAACCAAAGTGTCCATCAACTGATGAAGGATAAACAAAATGTGGTATATACACACAATGAAATATTATTCAGTCTTAAAAAGGAATGATGTTCTGATACATGTGACAACATGGATGAACCTTGGAAACATCCTGAGTGAAAGAAGCCAGACACAAAAGTCTGATTCCTCTTATCTGAAATATCTAGAATAAGCAAATAGAGACAGAAAGTTAATTAGACATTACCAGGGGCTGGAGGGAGGGGGAAGGAAGAGTTATTGCTTAATGGGTACAGAATTTCTGTTTGGGGTGATGAAAAGTTTTGGTAATGGAAGATGCTGATGGTACTACAACATTGTAAAAATTATCAATGCCACTGAATTGTACACATAAAAATGTTTAAATGACAAAGTTTATCTTTCGTATATGTTAGCACCATTTTTTTAAAAAAGCCAGTTGGCAGGGACTAAGATCTATATTTCTAGGTGGTTTGCTACCTATTATTGTGCATGAGTTTGTAAGACCAGAATTCGGGATGCTGATGATTCTTACCCAGGTTGTTGTCTGCAATTGCAGTCATAAACCAATAGCCTAGTTTAGTTGCAGTTTTGTGCTAACAAGAGATAGAATATCAGAATTTACCACTTATTGATGTGTAGCAGGTGTGATTCATAGCCCACAAACGGGGTGTGCAAAAATATAGATCTTTTTACATTTTCTATAATGTGTTTTCCAATGCTAAGCTTCCATGAGGGCAGATAAAAACATAGTTGCTGTTCTTCCCAGGGTTTCTCCCCTTTCCCAGTGTTAGGCTAGACTTATGTGACTTAACAAAATACTGATTGGCCAGGGGGGGTGGTCTTTGGCCATCAGGGCACCCAGGTTGTGCATGGTGGCACAACCTCTGCATCTGGCTGCTTTCCTTCAACGTCACACCAGGGGCAAAGAAATCCCATGCTTCTGCCTTCAGTCCTGCCATCTAGACACATCATGTAGCATTTCTTTTCTAGAGTTCACTTGCCTCTCTGAGAGGCAAGCCAGGATTTGGGAGATGACAGAGTGACAGGGACTTTTTTTTTCAGGAGATACTGGGGATTGAACCCTGGACCTTGTACATGAGAAGCAGGCATTCAACCACTGAGCTACACTTGCTCCCCAGGGACTTTCTTTTAAACCTGATGATTCTTTCTTCCTTTATATTTCTTCAAGGTGCAGTGTGAATTCCTTCCCCAAGTGTTTAGGGTTTCCTAAAAAACAAAAAAGCCAGAAGCAAATTACTTTAAGTTATTTTGGTTTTAGACTTTAGAAGCAGTAGGTACACAGCTACTAACTTGCTTAAATGGAAGGAAGTAAAGGGAAAATCGTGGAAGTACTACCACATGCATGCGTGCACACACACACTCTCTCTCTTCAGTAAATATCTAAAAATAACACTGTGCCATATTAACCCCCTTGCAAATTCTGTGTCCACATAGATGTACTTCTCATCCTAGTGTTCCATAATCTTTCAGTAAGATGGGGCCATGTTTCTTTTCCAAATTAAGGTCTCCAGTATTAGCAGCTTTCACCTGCAAAGCAGCACCTGGCCCTGTAGGTAACATTTTCTCCAGATTACTCTAGGGTTGGCATTTTAGTTTCCTAGGCTGCTCAAACAAATGCTATGCAAAGGGATGACTTAAACAATGGGAATTTAATGGCTCATGGTTTTGAGGGCAAGAAAAAGTCCAAATCAAGTCATCATCAAGGTGATGCTTTCTTTCCAAAGATTGTGGTGTCCTGGGCTGGCTGCTAGTGACCCGTAGACCTGGGCTCCTCTGTCACATGGCAATGCACATGGCAGCCTCTCCTGGCTTCTCCAGGTTCTGTAGACTTTCAGCTTCCGGCTGCTCCCTGTGACTTCCTTATCCATCTGTCTGAATTTCATTCTGCTTGTAGAGAATTCCAGTAATGGCATTAAGACTCATCCTGTTTGAGGTTACGCTAATAAGATTTGGTTACTAAACTGAAGTAATCTCATAAAAAAGTACTACTTACATTGGGTGCAGACCCACAGGAATGGATTAAATTTAAGAACATCTTTTTCTGGGGTACATACAGCTCCAATCCACCTCAGTTGGAGAGGTGAGTGTGACTACTGGGTGAATTTTGGTTCATGCAGGAGATGTCAAAACTTGGAATGGACAGGAGGAGAGGCAGATACTGTCATCTGACAAAGGAGCAGCTGGGAAGGGGGAGGGTTGTTCTATAATGTGAGCAATCATAAGAAGGGGAAGTTCTTCATTCCAGGGCCTAGAGATGGAGGTTGTCTCTGAGGAGAGAGGTTTATAATGAGAAGTCAGGATGGGTAAGTTATGCTGCTAATGCCTAAATTATACAAGGTTCTTCATGGAGTACCCTGACTCAAAGAAAGTCCCACCTACAACTCACAACTGGAGGCCCCTTTGTTAAAGCTTCCCCCCCAAATCCAGTTATTTATAAAAATAAAAATGTATCATAACTAAGGAGGCTTTATCCCAGGAGTGCAAAAATGTATAAACATTGGAAAATCTGTTTTAAAAAATGTACTACATTGAAAGATGGGAGAAGACATGGCCTAGAATGTTGATAGCAGCATTCTTTTTTCAAATATTCATCAGTTACATGTTGATCATTATACATGAATTTTATATAATCATATAAGGGAATACTATATAGCAGTGAAAATGAGTGAGTGAGTGTTTTTTGTATATATAAGTATGTGTGAATCTCAAAAATGATGTGCTGCTTCTGGCCAACCAAAATGGTAGTGTGAGATGCCTCAGGTGCCATTGCCCCACAGAATCTTTGAACAACTAGCAAAAATTGACAGACCTATCTTCCTCAAAACTCTTGAAAACAATTAGAGGGTGTAGTAACTGGGTCAGTGTTGAATCAAGACAATGCAGTTTAAAGATGGTAGGAGAAGCTCATGTCACCCTTCCTGGCCCCTCCACCAAATCCTCCCTGGCATGATGTGAAGCCAACCTGGGCTCTCAGTGTGGCTCTCTGGCCCTGTTACAGAAGGAAAAGTGTAACCCCTATGCACATGCTGGGAAGTCTGTATGTTAGTGCCAAATTTTGGGGTGGCAGCCTGAAACAATGAACTAGGAAACTGATCTCTGACTTGTCCTCCCAGAAATAGCTTTTGGAGAGTTAAAGCAGTGTAAGAAACAACTAAGCCAAAGCAGCCTGGGGCAAAGGAGTACCTGCTGCAAGAAACACAATAGAGCACCAGGGAGGGAGGGAAAGTCTATTTCAAGGGGAATAGAGGGGGCCACAAGCAAGCCAGAACAAGTCCAGGACAAGGCACAGGCTCAGAAAAGATGGAGAGGATCCTGCTTCACTTTTGTCTCTCTCTGATCTTCTTGATAGGAAGGCTAAACTCTAAAGGAGAGCACCAGCCAGCACAGAACCAATTTACAAAGATTGTGAATGATGTTTCTTGCTTTGGTGTGTTTGTTTTTGTTAGTTCCTGGCACTCAAACAAATCCCTGTCAAATCACTATATGAATACCAACTTAAGGGGCAGACAGCTCAAGGATTAAATACCACAGTTAACACATTAAAAATGTAAATATTAAAATGGACTGTGTGAAACAAAACATTGTAAGACAAACAAAGAAATAGGAAATGATGGCTCATCCAAAGGAACAAGATAAAAACCCAGAAACAATCAATGAAGAAGACCATACTTTGGACATACCAGATAAATTTTTTTGAAGATCTTCAATATGCTCAAGGAGAAAAAGGACAGCATGGAAAAAGACCTAAAAGATATCAGGAACATGGGGAATGAACAATATGAGAATCTCAATAAAGAGACAGAAACACTAAAAAGGAACCAAACAGAAATATTGGGCTTGAAGACCACAAATACTGAAATGAAAAATTCTCTAGAGGGTTTCAACAGCAGATTGCAGCTGGCAGAAGAAAGAATCAGTGAACTAGGAGACATGACTACTGAAATGATTCAGACTGATGAGAAGAAAGGAAAAAGAATGAAAAAAAATGAAGAGAACATAATAGACCTCTGAGACACCATCATGCAAACCAACATTTGCATTATGGGAGTCCCAGATGGAGAAGAAAGAGAGAGAAAGGAGCAGAGGTTTATTCAAAGAAATAATGGCAGAAACTTCCCAAATTTAATAAAAGACATGAATATGAACATTCAAGTAGTCAAACAAACCCCAAACTAGATAAACTCAAACAGGACCAGACACATAGTAGTTAAACTGTTGAATGTCAAAGACAAGGACAGTTCTAAAAGCTTCAGGAGAAAAGCAATGTGTTATGTACGAGGGATCCCCAATAAGATTAAGTACCAATTTCTCATCAGAAACCATGGAGGAAAGAAGGCAGTGAGATGAAATATTTAAAGTTCTGAAAGAAAACAATTGCCAATCAATAATTTTATAAATGATGAGACTGCCTTTCAAAAATGAGGAATAGATTAGGACATTCCCAGGTAAACAAAAGCTGATGGCATTCATCCTTACTATATCTTCCATACAAGCAATAATAAATGGAGTTCTTCCGTCTGAAAGGAAAGGAACAAGACAATGGATCAAAGCGGCATAAAGACATCTAGTAAAGCTAAACATAATTATAAATGCCAGTACAATTGTATTGTATTTTCTGATATGTAACTCCACTTTTTACTTCTTACAGTTTCCAAAACACAAATGCATAAAAGTTAGGATAAATCTATGGTTTTGGTTTTGGAAATACAATGTACAAAGATATAACTTGTAACAAATACAACAAAAAGATGGGGAGGAGACCTTTTATAGGAACGGTATCTGTGTATGCTATTGAAGTTAATTTGGTATCAAATCAAACATGATTTTTATAGATTTAGGATATTAAATTTTAACCCCATGATAACCACAAAGAAAATATATAAAAATAAAAACAGAAGGAAATAACAGAGTACTCAAAATGGCACACTACAAAAAATCAAATGAATACCAAAGTAGGCATTAGTAGAAGAATTTAGAAAGAAGAAATATAAGACTTACAAAGACCAAATAGCAAAATGGCAGGAGTCTTGTATGGACAACAGAATGAAGTTAGAAATCAGTAGAGAGGGAGAACCTGAAAATTGACAAATATGTGAAAAATTAAACAATGTACTCTTAAATAACCAGTGGGTCAGCAGAAATCACTAGGGAAATTAGGAATTATCTTAAAATGAGTGAAAATTTAAACACAACATATTAAAACTGATGAGATGCAGCAAAAGGCAATGCTGAGAGAGAAATTAATAGCTGTAAATGCAAGCATGAAAAAAAGAAGAAAGATCTCAAATCAGAGAACTAATGTCACAACTGGACGATCTAGAAAAAGAAGAGCAAACTATAAAAGCAAACTAAGATGAAAAAGATTATAAGGAGATACTATAAACAACGATATGCCAACAAAGTAGATAACCTAGATGAAATGGACAAATTCCTAGAAACACAAACTATCTCCACTGACTCAAGAAGAAATAGAAGATCTCAACAGACCAATAACAAGTAAAGATATTGATTCAGTAATCAATAACCTCCCACCAAGGAAAAGCCCAGGATCAGATGAATTCACTGGTAAATTTTATTGAACATTACAAGAAGAATTACCAGCAATCCTGCTCAAACTCTTCCAAAAAAATTGAAGAGGAGGGGACGCTTCCTAACTCACTCTATGAGGCCAACATCATCTTAAGATCAAAGCCGGATAAAGATACCAATATTCCTTATGAATATAGTATCCATCAACAGATTAAGGATAAATAAAATGTGGTATATTCATACAATGGAATATTATTCAGCCATGAAATGGAATGAATTTCTGATACATGCAACAACATGAATTAATTTTAAAGACACATGTGGAGTGAAATAAGCCAGACCCAAAAGGACAAATATTGTATGATTTAACTGATAGGAGATGATTAGAATAAGCTAATTTTTTGAGTCAAAAAGTAGAACACAGTGTACCAGGGGCCAGGATGGGGGTAGAGAATGGAAACTAATGCTTAATTGTTACAGAGTTTCTGTTTAGGGTGATATACAAGTTTTGGCAATGGCAGTGGTGATGGTAGCACAACATTGTGAATGTGATTAACTCCCCTGAGTCATATAATGGAATGTGGCTTAAAGGGGAAATTTTATGTTGTATATATGTTACTAGAAAATTTTTTTTAAAAATCATAGGAATGTACAACACAAACAGTGAATCCTGATATAAATTATGGGCTGTATTTGTGGTAATTTGAGGCTTTTGTGACCCCAGAAAATTATGTTCTTAAATTAATCCATTCCTGTGGGTGTAAACCTATTGTAGGTGGGATCTTTTGATTAGATTCAGTTAAGGGGTATGTGATTAGATTATTACTTCTGTAGGTCATAACCAGGGTGGGTCTTAATCCTATTACAGGAGTCCTTTATAAATGGGATGAATGTGAAGATACACACAGGGAGAAAAGACTTAAGAGCTCAGGGAGGTACCCACAGAAGCTCAGAGAGAAAGCCATAAGAGCAAGAAGCTGAAATCAATGGAACCCAGGAGAGAGAAAGCCACAGAAGGAGCAGCCAGAGCTGAAAGCAACGGATCCTGGAGGAGAAGGCAGAGACCAACAGATGGCACCATTGTGCCCTGGTTTCAGGACTCCAGGATCGCCAGCAGCCACATCTTCCAGGAGAGAGCTTCCCCTGATGCCTGATTTGGACATTTTGCTCCGCCTAGTAACTATAAGCTTTTAAGTTAATGAATCCCTATTATAAAAGCTAACCCATTTCTGGTGTACTACCTTGGCAGCCTTTAGTAAACTAAAACAATATTTAGTAATAATATTACAAACACACCTCTCAGAGGCAGCCTTGGGGCTCTGCTTGCTAAGGACAAGGACAGGGAAGGGGCCAAGACCCAGGGGCTGTTTCAGGAGGGAGCAGGTGACAGTGTGGGGGGGTAGGGTTCTCCAAGGAAAAGGCAGTATCCACACTCGAGCTCTTCTGCTAAAATTTCCAAAGGCAAAATATCCACTGGAAAGGCTAAGGGGCCCGACCACACTGGCCTCTGCTCCTTGCCCTCGCCTCCTGCCTCCTTTCATGCACATTAAATCTGATTAAAACAACCGTGGAGGGTGATCTTGTCAGGACAAGTGCCGTCTCTTCTGCTTCATGGGCATGGGACAGACAAAGGTATCCCATGGCCTCTTTTTTTGCCTGTCCTTGTCTCGCCCTGGCCCTATACCAGGGGTTCTTAACCTTTTTTGTTCCACGGACCCCTTTGCCAGTCAGGTGAAAACCACGGACCCCTTACTAAGTCCACACTATACTGTGTATTATTTAATAAATATATCACACCTGCACCAACACGGCCTCACAAGAATAATGTTTTTTTGAATTTCAATTCAAGCTCACGGACCCCTTGTAAAGAACCCCTGCCCTATACCCTACAACTGCTGTGAAGGTAGCAGATGAGGACGAGGCACTCCTGCTGCCAGGTGTCTGCACAAACATGGTTCACCTGGAAACCCCACCCCTCACCTGGGCAATGTCTGCACAAACATGGTTCACCTGGAAACCCCACCCCTCACCTGGACAATGCTGGTGGGGCTCCCCTACCCGGACGCACAGACCCCAATGCCTCCTTCTGGTTATGCTCTTTCCTTGCCTTCAGACAAACAGGGAGATTGACTGATTAATGTGTGGGAAAACAGATTCATCCATCCATCCATCCATCCATCCATCCATCCATCCATCCATCCATCCTTTCAGTATATTCCTTCACTGATCATTGTAATAATAGAGTCAAGGGAAATTGTAAAAGGGATTTGCCACTTTTCATGCCACAGGAAGTTTCCTTAACTTTCTAATTCTTTTTCCTTTCATCTGCTTAAAAAGAGTTATTAGTTGCCACAAGATGATGTGTAAGAAGTATCCAGCATACAGTAGGTGCCCCATATATGGTACTTACTGATATTAGTATGTCTTATGTGCCAGGCCTGGGAATATGAAAATAGATGAGACCCCAAAACTGCTCTCAGGAAACTTCCATTCTCTTAAGTAAGGCTGATGTCTCTTTCCACCAGCTGTTATAAACAGATGTGCCTCGGAGAGATGCACGATGTGATCTGTCGTGGTTTGAATTGTGCCCCCCACAAAGACATGTCCTAACCCCCCATCCTGAGGATGTGAGTCCATTTGTAGATAGGCTCTTTGAAGAAGTTATGAATTAAGGTGAGGCGGAACTGAATCAGGGCGAGCCTTAACCCAGTAGGACCAGAGGCCGTACGGCAGGGGGAGTTTGGACGCGGTCGTAGGAGCAGGAGGAGAGACGGAGACGGATGGCATGAGATGGAGGCAGAGGCTGAGTTGTGGAGTTCCAGCTAGCCACCACCAGAAGGCTACAGACTTCGAAGAAAGCAGGATCCTGCCAACACCTTGATGTTGGGCCTCTCGCCTCGAAACTGTGAGACAATACATTCCTGTTCTTTAAGATAACCAGTCTGTGGTATTTTGTTTAGCAGCCCTGGCAAACTAACCAGGGGCCAGCACTGCCTGGACCCAGTCCAGCCAGAGCCACTGCCCAGGGATAAAGCTTTCAGCCCAGGGCAGGGGTTTGCATTAACCCCGCCTCGGAGATGCTGGGCTTCTCCCTCTACCTGGTCCAACCCTGGTGCTTAAGGCACCATGGCATCTCTGCAGTGCCGCTGGCTCCTGCTGCCCATCCCCTGGAGACCTGGGCCTACCTGGAAGGATTGGAGGAGAGCCAAGGGTTCGGTCCCTGGCTTCAGAGCGGGAGACTAAGCCACGTCACGTAGATGCTACGACCACATGCGGAAGCTGGCAGAACCCAGGTAGAAGGCAATGGAAGTGTCACTGCTCTCTGCACTCCAAATGAGCAAATGTTTGAGAACCAGGGTGCCAGCACAGAGCTGCCTGTGCTGTTGTCCTCATCCCTTTTCAGCTCAAGTCACAAATGTGCTAAGAGGCTTTTGGCTGCAGGCGGCTGGTAGACATTGGCTGACAGATTTGGGATCTGAAAAGAGGCTGTTGATTTCTTTCCCTTGTGCAATGTCGGAGATGGATTTTAACTGTTAAAATGGTGATGGTGGTGGGGTGGGTGGATACAAGCCACAGAGTTTTGCCAGAAATGCAATGCTGGCAGTTTCTTCTAACGGATTTCTTGAAACTGTCAACTCCCCCAGCTGGAGAAACCTATTTATAAGGGGCATTGCTGTCACGTAGATTCTGGAGGGGAGCCAAGAGGTACATGGAGGAGAAACAAAGAGAGCTGCCTGCAGGGGCCTGGGGTGGTTGGCCCTTTGAGGACCTTAAGAAAGTGGCAGCTGCACGTGCTACTTTCCTCTTTCCTCCTGCACCCCCTTGGGAAGCTGTGAGCTTCCACGGCACCAGCCGTGGCTCATGGTGTGCCCGTGGCTCCTTCCTGGGGGCAGCAGCCTCAGGCAAATCTTTAGGGTCTGCAAACCCTTTTGATACCAGAACAAGTGATCTAGCCACAGAACCAAGGATATTATTATTATTACTTGTCCTCTGCAAAAAGAGACACTCAAAAACAAAGTTCTTTTCTCAGGAAACTCTGATGAGAATTTTTTTTTCTTTTATATTTGAATTTAATATGAAATAAGTAGTTTTGGTAACCACTAAGACCCACATCATGCAAACTGAAAGAATTATTGTACCTGTGACTTGAGGGATAGGACCCACCCAGTACAACCAATTTGCTCACTGGATTAGCCTCCGTATGTCTTGACTTCTCTGTCAGTCGCATTTGGTTAAACACTGATCCCATTTCTCTCAAAAGGCCACTGGGACATCAGACAGATGATGACAATGATTCCTCGTATCTGGAAATCTCTATACAGTACCCCCATCACACCCCTCTCCCAACCATCTTCTGATTCTTAAAACCTTACAGAATGGTAGGTGTCACAGGGCTATTTGCCTTAGCTTAAAGATGAAGAAATGGAAGTTTAGGGAGAGTAAGACCCTGGAGTTGCAAATGTAAGGTCTGATGACTCTGGACCTGACATTTTCCCCACTACATTCTATCATGTTCCTTCCCAGATGCAAGGCAGTCCAGGTGCCATTCAAAGAGTTCATGTCACCTCTATCCCAGCATATCTGCTGATACTCTCAAAGGAGTATGAGTGAGAGAGCTGGGCCATGGTGTGACCCATCTCTGGTCTGGGAAATATCACAGCACGTGTCCCTCTCCATGCCCTAAGTGCAGAACACTTTTTTGTTTGTTTGCTTGGTTGGTTGGTTTTGGGGTGTTTTCTTTAATTTTTATTCTGCCAATATGCGTACAGCCTAAAATTTCTCATTTTAAGCACTTTCAAATATACAATTCGGTGGTGTTAATTACATTCACTATGTCCTACCATCACCAATATCCATTATCAAAACTTCTCAATCATCTTAAACAGAAACGCTGTACCAATTAAGCATTAACTGCTCATTCCCCACATTTACCCCATCCCTTGTAACCTGTAATCTAATTTCTGATTCTATGAATTTGCATATTCTAATTATTTAATGTAAGTGAGATCATACATCATTTGTCCTTCCTTGTCTGGTGTCTTTCACTCAACATAATGTCTTCAATTTTGTCCATGTTGTCACATATATCAGAATTTCATTCCTTTTTATGGCTGAATAATATCCCATTGTATGTCAACACCATCTTTCTTTTATTCATTCATCCTCTGGTGGATGCCTGGGTTAGTGCAGTGTTTTGATTTAAAGGTGCCATGCATGGAATTGATACCCCACAAGGTGCATGTTATCCTCCCCCTCCTTAGGAGCCCCACTCCCTGGACTGACTCTTCTGTAAGGTTCGGTTTTGAGACATACATGACCTTGTTCACAAAGGACACAGAAAAAGTAGAAAATGGTTTCTCCAAGAGCTAAGAACCCCTAAAGAAGCTTTTAGGAGAAAGAGACAGAGAGGCTGAGGTCTTAGCACGGTTTTTTTGTGGATTCTTTTCCTTTTCTTTTAGGTGTGTGCAATTGTCTGGAGTTGACTGTGTAGTTCGGTGACTCAGTCCCCACACACTCGGCTTCTTTCCAGATGGGGGACTTCAGCACCTACCACACCTCCAGGGACACTGGCCAATAACTGGGCCTGCTGGAGAGCCAGAGGAGAAAAGCCCCAGCCGTTGCCTTGCAGCTGCCACCCTCCTCCCCAAGCTGGTCCTGGACACAAGTATATGAGACGTAAGGGGGAAGAAGCTTTTGTCTTCTCAACAGTGTGCTCCTTATCCCTTCCCTTTGCCTCAAACTTTCCTATCAAAACCTGCTCTTAGGAAAAGATACGATGAAGTTCTGATAGAGGCATAACTACTGATGCCTCATGCAGGCATTCTGCCAGGAACATCAGGGTCTAAGTTTTCTGGGGTTTCTGTAACAGAGTACCAAAAACTAGGTGGCTTCAAACATTAGAAATGTATTATCTTACAGTTCTGGAAGCTGGAAGGCCAAAGTCAAGATGCCAGTTAGGCCATGCTCCCTCTGAAACTTGTAGGGGAGGACCTGTCCTTGCATCTTCTAGGTTCTGGTATTTGCTGACAATCCTTGGCGTTCCTTGTAGATGCTTCACCCCAATGTCTGCCTCCTCCATCTTTGCATGATTATCTTCTCCCTGATCTCTGTGTGTCTAATTCTCCCCTTCTTATGTTATAAGGGCACCAGTCAGATCGGACTAGAGCTCGCCTAAAAGATGAGTTTGCTCTCATCTTTACTTACATCCTCAAAGACCCTATTTCCAAAGGTCACATTCATGGGACCAGGTGTTAGGACTAGAACACATGTCTTTTGGGAGATACAGTTCAACCCCTAACAAGGAGAAAGAAAGCACTGAAACTGGAGGTGTAGAATTCTGGGCATAGCCTTTTTTGATTGGGGGATTCTCAATTTCTTTGCAGTCCTGTTCTCAAAGGCTGCTAATGAGGGCTGTGTCACTCGTTGGCCTGGACTTGAGGACTGGCCAAAGGGAGAAGTTTATATCAGTGCTTCACTGAAAAGAACACTGGTGTCACCACGTCAACCAGCAACACTCTTCAATGATTTCGTGTTTATCAATATATACATGAGTAGAATCTTTGGAAAATGTGTCACTTTTCTGTTTCACTAATAGAAAATTCAATGCAGTGAATCGTGCGAGAAGACTCTTGCCCATGCTAAGTCATGCAACGTTTGCTCTGGAGCAGTGGCTCCCAGCCCTGGCTCCCCATCCTGAATACCTGGTGTGCATTTAAACAATTCTTATGACCATCCCCTGTCTCAGGCCAACAGTATTAATCTGTGAGGGTGGGGCTGGGGCCTCTGTGTGACATAAACTCATCGGGTGGCTGCACAGCCTGGGCTGAGAATCACTGATTTGGATGCTTACACCAGGCTCTTTAGTTTGGGTGGGTTCATAGGCAGTTTCCCTATCTAGATAGAGACATTGAGACTTTGAGAGAAAAAGAAAACTGGTTAAATGGCCAACTGTTAGTAGTTATTATGAAACATTTCTCTATCATTAGCCTTTATCTCACCAAAAATCAATTTGAGCTTTCTAGAAAGTTGCTCATGGGAAGTTAAGAGCAAACTCAACATGTGAAGCTGCTACCCACCCCCCATTCCTGTCACTCCCTTTGATGGACACTAGGCCCCAGCAGATGTCTGTTCTGGGCATCCCAGCATCCCCAGTCCCATCCAGGCCTCCTCAGAAATTCCAAACTCAGTAGGTTTGGCCGTTCCCCAGCCTTTCCAAACACCCACAGGCAACAGTTCTTGGTGTGAGAAACACAAATTTGCTCTGTCCAGGCAGGGAATATAGTCCAAACTGCTCCCTCCCTGAGGAAGGAGGAGAGACCACCGTGTCCCTGGTCAACTCCACAAGGATCATGGGCACCTGGTACACTCTGCCATTTGCAATGACCAGGGTGTTTTGGGGTCCCACAGGTTGTCCTCAGTGAGTTTCCAGACCAGTAGCTTACATACTTTTTTTTTTAAGCAGAGAAACTTCCTTCTGTTTCTTCCCTTAAACAGACCAATATATTTGAGACAGATCAAAGCTGAGGGACTCTCCTTGGATAGAGGGCTGGTGCACTGGCCCACCCACTCAGCATCCCTTTCTTACCAACCTAGTTGCTAAGGCATCCCTGGACAACTTGTAGAGTTCCTAAGACCATATCATGAGCCCCTATTTTCTACAGAAGTGGTGGAGGTGGGTGAAGCTGCTGCTGGTGCTGTGGAAACCTCCTATTTCACAAGATTTGGGGTTGGGCCAGCCTCTATGACTGATGTGATAAGCATTCTTTAAGAGGGTCTCTAATACGCTAGGCATTGCACTAGATGTCCTCAAATGTAATTAGTTGTTTGTGAAAGCTTTCTCCCCTTCCACGTGCCCTGCCCTACCCCATCTTTGCTTCTCTCTCCATGTTGTTTTATTCCCTGCCATCCTCCCTCTACTTCCCCTGAGATAGCTCTAAAGGACAGATGCTTTCCCGGGGCAGGCAGCAGCTCTGAGGGCAGAGCTCACCTGCAAATACATCCCCAATGTTAGGGGAGAATATCTGCCTTGAAAGTAAGACCCTGAACATTTGGGTTTACCCAGGCTTCCCTCTGCCTTAGTGAAGCTTGCATCCAAATCCAGACCCTAGTGGAAAGCAGTTCCCAGGGCAATCTCCTAAGAAAACAAATGTGGGGTTGGGGGCTCCTGCCCAGAGTGGAAGCAGAGGACAGAGGGAAAATCTGAGTGTGAAAGAAGAGACACTTTCTTCTATATTTCTTCCTACCTTTTCCCATCTGTATTAAGGTTCAATAGATGATAGATTAGATAGATATAGATATAGATATAGATAGATACAGATAGTGTGGAGAGGGTTGGGGCCAATATCCCTGGGGCAGGAGGTACAGTGCCCTGACCTTATTAGATAAGGATTTGGAAAGGAACATCAGATAGTACCAGGTCTTACTGGGCTTCAGGAGTGAGCACTGAGATGGTTTTTGTTTTTTGTTTTTTTGAGGTACCGGGGCTGGGGATTGAACCCAGGACCTCACATGTGGGAAGCCAGCACTCAACCACTGAGCCACATTGACTCCCCTGAGTTGATTTTTTTTTTTTTTTTTTT
>JAQZBX010039636.1:0-17372 GCA_029593785.1 Cabassous unicinctus
GAGGGAGCAGTTTTTGAGAAGCAGTTTTGATGTTGGAGAGAAGGCCCCAGGAGAAAAGAAGCGAGCCGTTTGCCTGATAGTCTACAGCTGACCTTGTGGAGGAGCCAGAGGAGCTAAGCCTGGAGAGAAATGCAGCCCCAGGAAGAGAGGAACCCAAGAAGCCTGAACCCTGGCAAACTTCGGCAGCTGTCTTGCTCCAACACGTGGCAATGGACTTTGGTGAGAGAAGAAACTTAACGCTTTATGGCCTGGTATCTGTGGACTTCTACCCCAAATAAATACCCTTTATAAAGACCAACCAATCTCTGGTATATTTCATTAGTGCCCCTTTGGCTGACTAATACATCCACCATCATGGTATTCCACATAGCATTGCTTCTGGTCAAGAAACTCCCTTCAAAGCAAATGAAGTGCAGGAATGGGCACATGCGCAGGGAAATCATTGATTTTACTATGTATCCCATAATCCCAAAATGGGTGAATTGATAGAACAGTGAAATGGCCTTTTGAAGACTCAATTATGGTACTATCTGGTGGCAATACGTTGTAGGGCTGGGGCAATATTTTCCAGGAAGCTGCATGTGCTCTAAATTAGCATCCAATATATGGTGTTGTTTGTCCCTTTAGCCAGGTTTATTAGTCAGCCAAAGTGGTGCTGATGCAAATACTAGAACTCTGTTGGCTTTTATAAAGGGTATTTATTTGGGGTAGAAGCTTGCAGTCACAAGGCCATAAAGAGTCCACCTCAGGTACCATAAGAGGTACTTCCTCACCTAAAGTCATTGGCCATGTGTTGAAGCAAGATGGTGGGCCATGTCTGTGAGGGTTCAGACTTCCTTCTTCCTCTTAAGACTCCATGGTCCCAGCTCCTTCTGATCTCAGCTGTAGGCTGGCATAGGGCTTGTCTCTCTTCCTGGGGCTCGTTTCTTTCCAGGCTCAGCTGCTCTGGTCTCTTCACAAGGTCAGCTGTAGACTATCAGGCTCATCTCTCTCTTCCCAGGCCTTCTGCCACGTCTAATGAGCTGTCTTCATCCTCCATGTTCTTCTTCTCTGTGTATCTACCTATGTGTGAGAGTCTGTTTTATCAGACTACAAAGAGGGCAGGGGCTCAACCTTGCATGCCATAATGATGTAGTCAAATAAAAGCCCTAATCTTGATTTAATAAAGTAAAAGGGAAACCTCTGAATTTAATACAATCAAAGGAGTATCATGCCCAGAGGAACAGAACAGTTTACAAACATAATCAGTATTATCTTTTTGGAATTCATAAATAATATCAAACTGCTACACCAGGATACCTGGATCCAGGAATCAAGGAGTGGAAATGGAAGTGGCACCACTCACTGTTACCCAGAATGATCCACTAGCAAAATTGTTGCTTCCAGTCTCCAAAACCTTTTGTGCTCTTAGTCTAGTAGTCTTAGTTCCAAAGGGAGTAGTGCTTCCACTAGGAGACACAACGATTCCACTGAACTGGAAGTTAGATTGCCCACTGGCCAATTTGGGCTCCTTATGCCCCTGGTTCGACAAAGAAGAGTTACTGTACTTGCTGGGATGACTGATCCTGATTACAAAGGAGAAATTGGACTGCTATTACACAATGGAGGTAAGCACAAGTGTGCTTGAAAATAGAAGATCCTTTAGGGTATGATTAAAGTCAATGAAAACTATAACAACCCAATCCAGGCAGAACTCCCAATGGCCCAGACCCTTAAAAATGAAAGTTTGGGTCCCCCCATGAGGCAAAGAACCACAACTAGCTGAGGTACTTGCTGAAGGCAATGGGAATATTGATTGGTAGTGGAAGAAGGTGGTGATAAATATCAGCTATGACCATGTAAGCAGTTGTAGAAATGAGGGCTGTCATTTTTATGAATATTTACCTTATTTTTTTATGAATATGTCTCTCTGTGTGTATGTAATCTCTTATTTTATTCCCTCTCTTCTCCTTTTAGCATAAGTTGTATTTACTTTACATGATAATATTTAAGTTTCAAGATAACAGGGAGAAGCATGACTATCACCTAAGGGTTTGTATTCTCTTCTGAGGAAAGGGTTAGTGCATTTTTGGTTGTATGCAGAGCAATTGTACATATTAGGTGAAAGTATGACTTCATTATTTTCTTTATTTGGAGATTAAGTATGGTTTAAGAAGATGTGTATGGGTACCAAGTTGACAAGACTGTGGTGGTTAATTTTCTGTGTCAACTTGGCTAGATTATGGTGTCTAGTTATTTGGTCAAATACTGATCTAGTTTTTACTGTGGAGGTTTTTTGTAGATGGGATTAGCATCTATAACCAGTTGACATATAAAAGAGATTATCCTCTATAATGTGGGTGGGCCTTGCCCAATCGGTTGGAGGTCTTAATAGCAAGAACTGAGGGTCCCAGAGGTCAGAAGAATTTCTGCCCCAAGACTTCAACACAGAGTCTTGTCGGAATTTCCAGCCTACCAGCTTTCCCTGGGGAATTTGGACTCAGTACTTCAGAATCACCTTTCCAGCCTGTAGCCTGCCCTGTGGAGTTCAGACTTTCCAGTCCCATTAGTTGCATGAGCAAATGCCTTATACATATCTCCTGTTGGTTCCATTTATCTGGAGACCCCTGACTGATACAGATTACCAAAGTCACACAGGGCTGGAAAATGTTAAAGTTCCAATCAACCAGAGTGAAGAGACATCATTGAATTGAGTCTACAAGGGACAGACCTGGTAGGTCCAGGGCTAAACTAGCCATAGAGTTAAGACTACTCTATTTGTAAGCCTTTGCTCTTGAAATTGAAACTTAGCCTAGTGTTGTGGGGTGCCTAAGAGTTGCTTCCTGAGAGCCTCCTTGTTGCTCAAATGTGGCCTCTCTCTAAGCCAAACTCAGCATATAAATGCATTACCTTCCATCCAGTGTGGGATGTGACTCCTGGGGATGAGCCTGCCTGCACCATGGGATTACTCCCAAGCACCAACTAGCAATGCAACTGGAAAAAGACCTCAAATAAAAGAGGGAAAAGGTAAAGACAAATGAGTTTATATGGCTAAGAGACTTCAAAGTGAGTCAGGAGGTCATCCCAGAGATAATGCTTATACACACCTCAGCAGGATCTCATAGACTGCCAAAGCGGATGCTGCTTCAAATAGTGGGGCTCCTGAGGCCTCTGGAGCCACCTGGCTCCTATGGTCACAGCAGAAAGCTCTGAAGTTTGGTGCCTTGCCAGTGGGCCCAACTTTGGAGTTTGTGCTCCTGAGAGTGACAGAGTTGGACTCATTTATGGCTTCCCTACACATTGCTAATCTGTCCCTTCTATTTGAACCTATACTTGGTGCTAGAATTGGTAGGTGTACATCCAAAAGACTTGAATCTTTGGGCTGTCTATGTGCAGCTGGGCCTTGAGCCTCAGCAGAGTTGCAACACCTACTCTCCAGTTCATTGGAGTCACCCAGGACAACTAACAAGGAGGTGAGGATTGACAACCACCATACCAAGGAAACAAGAGAGCCTACAACTGCAAGCAAGAGAGTCCCATCCATTGGCTGTATGGGATCGAAGCCCCCTCTCAATTAGAGGTGGAGTTCAGGACTGGGGAATGAACTAAGGACTAGAGTGGACTTACTGGTATTCTACTATAGACTTGTTGTGATTCTAGCAATGGAAGAAATTACAGCATTGATGTGGAGGCAGTGGCCACTGGAGGCTCTGGGAGCAGGGAGAGGGAAAGACAGGAGTAATGCAGGGGATTTTTGGGGACTTGGCAATCATCCAGAATGGCATTGCAATGACAGACATATGCCATTATATATCTTCCCATACCCTGCAGAATTGTGTGGGAGAGAGTGTAAACTACAATGTCAACACTGGTCTGTGCTCAATGGCAATGCCCCACGATGCATTTATCAATTGCAATGAATGTGCCACACTAAAGAAGGATGTTGTTTATGTGGGAGGGTGTGGGAGGTGTGGGGTGCGGGGCATATGGGAATCCCTATATTCTTTGTGTAACATTTGTGTAATCTAAGTATCTTTAAAAAAATAAAAATATATATATTTATTTAAAAAAAAATTTTTTTAAAGACTACTCTCGACTTGCCATAACAAAGATAAAGGCTTGAGTATCTAATTTTGTAGATACAGGCCAGATTTAGAAGACAGTATGAAAAAAAAAGAATGTAAACTATCTCAGTAATAATTTTTATATTGATTACATGTTGAAATTACGATGTTTGGGTAAAATGAATTGAATTACATATATTAGTAACATTAATTTGACTTTTTTTCACTTTTTAAAATGTGGATACTGGAATATTTTAAATTATATGTGGCTGGCCTTTGTAGAATGAATAAATGAAACAAAAGAAGAAGTCTAAGAACAGACTATAAGAAATGCTTATAGGAATTTAGTTTATAATAATGGTGGCATTTCATATCAAATAGGGAAGGATAGACTATTTTATAAATGGTGTGGGACAATAGTTTAGCCACCTTGAAAGAAGGAAGGAAAGAAAGTGGGCGGGGGGAGAAAGGAAAGAAGGAAAGAAGGAAGGGAGGGAGGGAGGGAGAAAGAAAAAGAAAACCTACCTCCACACTTTATTATAAGTTCAAGATGGATCAATAATTTAAATCTTTGGATTCTAATCATTAAGGAAACCATTAAATAATAGAATAGAATAGAATTGTTTAAATTAAATTGGATTTTTAATCTTATGACACAGATCCTAGAAGCTATAAAGGAAAAGGTTCATAGACTTTGTTTCATCAAAATAAAGTAGTTCTGCAAGGTAAGAAACTCTGTGGAAAAGGTAAATAACAAATGACAAACTGAGGGAAAATATATCAATCAATATTACAGTAATGAGAAATATCCATAACAAATCCATTAAAATAGATTAAAAAATATCTTCCCAAAATTGATCGACAGATTCAATGGAACCCCTCAATTAAAATTCGAACAGATTTTTCTGTGAACACTTGACCAGCTGAATCTAAATTTACAAAGAAATCTAAGAGCAAGAATGAGCAATGTACCCTTGGGAGCTGGAAGGACATTCTCTACCAGATGTCAAGACTCAGTGTTTGGGAACAGAGGTGGCTCAAGCAATTAGGTGCCTTCCTCCCATATCAGAGATTCCGGGTTCAGCTCCCAGTGCCTCCTAAAAACACAAGGAAGACGAACAGACACAGCAAGTGCAAACAATGAGGGGGTGGGGAGAGATAAATATATAAAATGAATCTTAAAAAAAAAAAAAAGGGAAAAAAAGATACCTTTAAAAAAAAAAGAGTCTTACAAAGCTACTGTTGATATGACAGGGTGATTTTGACATGAGGATAGACCAAGAGAAGAATGAAACAGTAGAGATGCATAGAAATAAATCCAACGTATGTAGACAGGATTTATGATAGACATGGCACCACATGGTCGTTTCCATTGGTGCGGTTAGCCAGCTCCCTGGCCTGATGTGTAATATTTGCCAGTTTCCATGGTGTAAATGCTCCCATCATGGCTGATTTCAAGCTACCAACACTTTAACAATCTGTTTGCAAAATTCATGTTTATATCAACATTGTGAGTAATTATCCCAACCTGGAAAATACCCAACGTACATCTCCAGTAGAATGGATAAACAAAATGTAGCATACTCCTATGAAGAGCTACTACATAGCAATGACAATGAATACACTATAATTACCAAAACAGTGTGGTTGCATCTTAAAACTGTAATGATGAATGAAAGAAGTGAGACACAAAATAACACATAAGAGCCCATTTATGTAAACTTTTAAAACAGGCAAAATAATAGGGGAGGATATATATGGGTTATAAAACTAAATATAAATATATATGCATACATATATAACATTTGCATATATACATATAAAAGCAAAGATCTCATTTCCACAAAAGGATAGAGGTCACCTCTGTGGGGGAGAGGAGGTGCCTGAGCTGGAAAAGACCCATGGGGTGGGGGTGGGGGCTCCTGAGTTGGGTAGTAATTACATTACAAGAGGTACATGGGACTTGTCTTTATGTTTTTCATTATGCAGTTATTTATGTCTTGTGGATTTTGCATGTTATATTTCATAATTTTTTTAAAAGAAACTTTTTAAAAAGGAAGAACACCCACCTAGCCAGTGAGATCAGCAGCATCAGCTCAGCTCATCACCCAGGGAAGAGAGTGCTGCAGCCAGATCACCCTCAGCTAAATCACATTGCCAACAGCCAGACAGCTCCCATTTCCAAACACCTGTCCTGTGCCAGGCACCATGCTTGTTCAATCCTCAGAATAGCCCTGTGGGCTAAGCATCATTATTCCCATTCCACATCTGGAAAACAACCATCATGTCCTCCTCTCTAGTCTACCCAGAACCCTGGCCCCCAGCCAGGAGCCTGAAGCCTGGTGGGCCACATCTCCTGCCGTGCTCACTCCTGGGTGGGCATAGGAGCAATGGCAAGTCCCCAAGGGGCCATCAACATGTAACCCAGAGACTCTCCCTCCTCCCTCCCTCCATCTTTTACCCTCCCTCCCTCCTCCTCTCCTTCCTTCCTTCCTCCTAAGGGCTACCTGGTAGACAGCCTGAAGACCCAGCTTACAGACTCAGTGCTTTGATGTTCTTTCCCAGACATTGAATGAAATGCTGTGCCCTTTCAGTGAGTGGAATGCTAGATAGAGCTCTAGCAGAGAGGCACCAGGTTTCTTCATGGGAAATCATGTTCTCTTTTAACTTTGTACACTTTAGGTTCTGTTGGGGCTTGAATCACGTCCTCTATAAAAGGCATGTTCAGGTCCCAACCCATGGTCCTGTGGGTGTGAACCTATTTGTCAGTAGGACCTTTGAAGACGTTGTTTCTTAAAATGTGCCCACACTGAATGAGGGTGAGCCTTCATCTACTAGGAATAAAGTCCTTATAAGCAAAGGAAATTGGACACACAGAGAGAAGGCCCGGGAAGCAGCCAGAAGCTGGAAATCAACAGAACCTGCAGGAGAAAAGAGAAGATGCCACCACGTGCATTGCCATCTGACAGAAAAGCCAAAGACCAGGGATTGCCAGCAGCCAGTGCCATGACACCACGGTCTTTGGGGAGAAAGCATCTGCCTTGCTGATGCCTCAATTTTGGACCTCTAGCCTCAAAACTGTGAGCCAATATGTTCCCATTGTTTAAGGCAACCCATTGTTTGGTAGTTATTTTGCAGCCAGCAAACTAAAACAGGTTCCCTTTCCCTAACTAGAAAAAGCAATTTTTTTAAGTGCCCCATTGGTTTGGTTAAGGTACGACTGATGAGTTATTGTTTCAGTTCAGCAAGCATTTTTTTTCCTTCCTTTAGTTCTGATGTCGTGAGCTCACTGAAATGGACTGCCCTGCATGTATGGGACTCTCCCCATTACCTGCAGTTAAATGCTCCATCCCTGAAGGTGATGGCCTCTGGAAGCAGAGTGCCCACTGAGTCCAAGGAGAGCCAGAGAGAAAGCACTGATGCACTCAGTCCTGGCTTCTCCAGCCTGGTGCTCTACATGGCTGCCTCAAGCCAGGTGGGCCAGCAAACCTTCCACCTGGGCCCCTCCCATTTCCATGCCCCACCTTGCCCGCTGTGGGCTCAGGGAAATAGCAGGGTTTATTCTTCAACTCCCCCAGCTCCTCTCATATCATAACTCTGGAAGAAACAAATACCTCTAGGCTTCGATCTCCTCATCTTAAAATATCCAAGTAAAGTACTAACTATCCCCTCTTGCCCCGGACTACTTTCTCACCTCATTTGGGAAGAAGCCCTGCATGTCTCCCAGCCCCACTGATGTTCAGAGATATTGTGATTTTCAGCCTTGATGGAAATTTCAGAGGTGTCTTCTTATAAAAAGAGGCTATGGTCCCCCATCTGTTGCTAGCTAAACCTGCATGAAACAATTCAAGATGGGCAGCCTATTGATTAGCTGACTGCTCAGAGAATGCTATAGCATAACGGTCTGAAGCCAGACCCCTGGATTCAAATCTGGGCCCCAACACTTACTTGGCTTCTATGCACTGTAGTCTACTCATCTGTAAAATGCAGATAACAATAGATGATGCAAAGTGCCTGGCATATAATAAGTGTACACATAAGTATCAGCCCTTTTCCCAAGATGGCAAATTGGGCAAAAGCACCAACTTTGGAACCCAACTGCCTAAGTTTGTATCTACTACTCCCTGGCTGTGTAGCCTTGGACAAGTTCTTAATCTCTCTGTGCCTCAGTTTCCTCATCTGCAAAGTTGAGTATAATAAGGTACCCACCTCCAAAGCTTACTGGCAGGCCCAGATGGCATAGTATAAGTAAAGCACTTAATAAATAAATAAATAATGGTGCAAAAATAGCCAGAAATAGCAGCTATGTACAGCAGGAGAAACAGAGGGAGATTGAGAGGGGAGGAATTTTCTTGTTTTTCTGTTTTTTGTGTATTATTATTATTAAAATAACAAAAATGCTCTAATAATGATTGAAGTGATGAATGCATAGCTATGTAATTATACCAAATACCATTGATTGTACACTTTGGATGAACTGTATGTTTTATTACTAGATATCAATAATATTGATCTGTTTTTTTAAAAAAAAGAATAAACAGCAGCTACAGAAGAATCAGGTAAAGAAAGTGATAATGGAAGAAAGCAGTGGATGAAGGAGGAGGAGGCAGCCTTGCAGAAGTCCTTACAGATCCTTGACAGAGGCTGATATTCAAAAATGCATTCCTGTGTCTTCTAAATCGATTTCTACCTCTGGGGGGGAAATTCTGAGAGTGAAGTATATTGTTGGAACACACATTCACACACACACACTCATAAAATAAGTGAAACACTTAGAACAATGCCAGGCCCAAAGATGCTAGGAAAGAGCTGTCCTTGACCTCATGTGCATGGCCTGCTAACTGCTGCTATATATGCTGTTCAACCTGAGCCTGCAAGGTCCTGAAGCTCATTGCAAAAACTCCAGGTACCATTACTGTGTGAGCTAGGATTGTTTGAATGCTAAGTGCATCTTTCTGAATTCCACTCAAATTAAGTCAACAGATAGCCATTAAGCATATCCTCTGAGAAAGCACTGAGGGTATTATAAAACAGTCGCTTCTCTGAATGGAGTTACCTACAAGCCAAGTCAGGAGCACGTAAATTGTTAGATAGCACAAGGCAGCAGTTGCCCAATTAATGGTAGCCGCAGGAAGGGGTACATATGCTTCAGGGAGGCAGCCATCCAGACAGGAAAAGACAAGATTCCTAGTTTGTTGAAATCGGGGGTGTATGCATGACACATAGGGAATTGTTATAATAACAAGATTTTTCATCCGGCAGAGCTCCCTGTTTTCAAACAGACCACAGAACACAGAGAGTTTGCTGAACAACAGAGTTTGTTGAAGTACATTCAGAGTTTGCTGAACTACATTCTCCAACTTGATCTTCATTAAAAACGAGCTTCGAGTTCTTTTCAGAACTGTGGCAGTGAAGTGGCAACAGATCAGCTTAAACATGTAGTATGCGGCCTGAGTGTAAAACGAAACGGCCTCTCTCATGGGATTGTAGGCTTCAGAACAAGCAGCCCCATCCCTCCCTACCCCCATTTTTGTGTAGGTTTTATTGTGAAAGCCCTTTTGGTGCATTAAAAAAAAAAAAAAAAAAAAAAAAAAAAAAAAAAAAAAGGCAAAAAGAACAATTTCCTGAACTAAAATTGGCTACTCAAAACTACATTTCATTATTTTTTAAAATGCAGGCAGACCCTATCCTATAAATGACTGTACTTACCTCTGGCTACCCCTGTGCTCCCAGCTGTCAGACACGCATTGCCTCTGCTGTCAGAGCATACAGCATATAAAGAACTTGCAGATTGGGTTCAAAAGCACAGAAAGGAAAAAGGTATGGAAGGCAGGACCAGCTTAGGGGAGCTGGCTTCAAGCACTGAAGCTCAACCATCCTGTCTGCTGTTACTTTCCTCCCTCAGCTTACATTACGGATAAATCGTGCATTTGTGAACTAGGCCAGGCACTGATATCCTATGGGATAACGTATTCTGAGTTCCACCCTTTGAACACGGCGTATTTTAAGTTGGGAGCAAAAGGAAGGGATATGGTATTATTTACGTCTTCCCCTTGTTCTTACAGCTGCCGTCTCTCTCCACTGGGGAATGTCTGAAGTTTGGTAAATATGAGAAAGAGCAGACTCTCTCGTGCTTCCTCCAATGACTGTCTTAAAGTCATAAACAAATTTTCCACTATTGCAAAGAGAGTAATCAACCAAGAAAGGCAGTCAGGGACGGAGGACACAAATCCAAAACTCAAATGGCACCTCCTCCCCAACTCTTTCTCAAAAAAAAAAAATAAAGCCAATTATTTCCTCCTCTCTCATACTTCTGTAAGGCTGGAGTGAGAGACCTGAACTTTGGGTGAAATCAACTGGTGGCTTGGGGTCCCTGACTATAGAAAATTCCATCAGCTCTGGATCAAGGGCTGTCAGGTGGAGTCAGTGTCAGGTGTTGCATGTTCTGCAAGAACCGGCACTGTAGGTTTGGCCTCTTCTTTGAGCTGATGGGCAGCAAACCTAAAGTCAATGTAGATGTGCTCTGGCAGTGTTTTTTTGTTTTTTGTTTTTTATTTTTTAGGAGGAACCAGGGATTGGACCCGGGACCTCGTACATGTGAAGCAGGCGCTCCACCACTTTGTTACACCTGCTCCTGCTCTGGCAGTCTTGACATTCAGGGGTATCACCCATTTATCCCATCATGAGCCACCTCGTTATTACCACCTCAAAGAACTATTGCAAATGTGCTAGAACACGTGGGTTTGTGTCAGCTGGGAGACATGCAAAAAGCACGTCCTGTCTGGTCTGATTTTCCATCATTGCTCATTTGGCAGACAGGCACTTGGGTTTCGTGTACTAAGGAGCCATGAAATACAAAGCCATGGCAATTTTAAAAAATAATTATATATACTGTATAGGACCCAAGTGCTGCTGCCTGTTGGCCGTGAAAACTTGCCAGGGATGATGAACCTATATATGTGAGACACTGGAAGGTCATTAGCAACCGGTATATGGATGGCTTCTCAGAAAAGATGGGCTAGTCCAGTATATGTCTATGTCTATGTCTATGTCTATGTCTATGTCTATGTGTGTATGTGTATATGTATATGTGTATGTGTATATGATATGTATATATGTATATGTGTATGTGTATATGTATATATGTATATGTGTATATGTATATATGTATATGTGTGTGTTTATATGTATATGTATATGATATGTATATATGTATACACACACACATCCCACACATTCTTATTGCTATATGACTGACACTCATCCCACTGAGAGGTGGGGTCTAAGTTTTCCCTCTTTGAATCTGAGCAGGGACTTGTGGTGACTTCTTTGACCAAAAGGGTATGACATGAGTGATGCTGTGTGACTTCCAAGGCTAGGTCAGCCAAAGGATGCGGCTTCCTCCTGGCTCTCTCTCTTTAGAATGCATACCTAGGGAGCACTGAGCTGACAGGTAAGAGGTGCAGCTTCTCCAAGGCTGCCAGGCTGGAGAGACCAGGCAGAGAGACCTCATAGGATTAGAGAGATGTTCTGGAGCCCCAGCTATTCTAGCCTCCAGCTATTTGAGTCCTCCCAGCCCAAGCAAATGGAAATTGGCAAATGCTACAAATCAGGGCTCTCTTGGCCACCTTTTTTTGAAAAGCCAATTGTTAAACATTGACCAGAAAGCCACTGGTGATACCTCTCGCTTGGTTCCCATGATGGGGTTAACTATTGGGATGGATGATATCACTTCAAAAAATAGATCCTCTCAGGAATTGGATGTGGCTTAAATGATTGAGCTCCTGCCTACCACATGGGAGGTCCCAGGTTTGGTTCCTAGTGCCTCCTAATGAAGACGAGCAAGACAGCTAGCTGACCTGACGGCCAGGCACAGCGAGCTGATGCAACAAAATGATGCAATAAGAGACACAAGGAGGAACGCATCATGAGAGAGACACAACAAATCAGGGAGCGGAGGTGGCTCAAGCAATTGGGCACCTCTCTCCCACATTGGAGATCCCAGGTTCAGTTCCTGGTGCTTCCTAGAAAAACAAGGAAGACTAACAGACACAGCAAGTGCAAACAACGAGGGGGTGGGGAGAAATAAATTAAAAAAAAAAAAAAATAGACCCTCTGCGGAGCTGGTATGGCTCGGTGGTTGAGCACCTGCTTCGCATGTATGAGGTCCCGGGTTCAATCCCCAGTACCTGCTTAAAAGAAAAAAAAAAAGATTCTCTGGAAATAAATCCCCTTTAGAAAATAATTGGAAATGTTGGTGAAAAATTGATAAGGATTTCCTAAGACCTGTGGAACATTGCTGGCTGTGAGTCATTTGGCTCTACTGTGAACAGCTTGCTGGTTGCTGGATTTTTTATTTTTATTTTTTTTTTTTTTCAGGAAGGATGTTGCAAAACTCTTGCAGGCCTGACAGGGTGTCTAATAGATAAGCTTAAGCAATTCCAGGGGCTTCAGCAGTCAGAGACTGGGGAGAAATCTGTTTGCTAACTCCAGGCCTTTGGCAACAGGAACAATAGACAAAGGAATCACCTGTGCCACTCCTACCTGCTCAGCTCATACCTGCCTATGGGAAAGAGCTGCTTCACTATCAACTCTCCAACACAGATTCACGGTTTGATCTTTCAGTAGTTTCCTTAAGTGGAAAATGATAATATTTTCTGACATATTTGTCATTTTAAGTAGTGTAGCAACCAACAGTTTCAGGTTGTAGCTTTTCCTTTGCTCTTTGCTTTACTCCTTTGTCCCTTCCTGCCCTTAAGCAGTGAGGTCACTCTATGCTCACTGCCTCAAGGGTAGGAAAGGATCACATATTAAAAAAGGTTTGGAAGAAAATATCTTGGACAAAAGCAAGACTTCCTCCTTACTACCCAGTCACCACTCCTTGACCCAGCCTCAGACTAGATAAAAATCCCTAGGTTCATGGTAGAGAGGAGATTTGGAGGTAAAGAAATGAGAGAGAAACTTGATGGGTCCTAGAGAGAAGGGACCATGCCCTACAATTAGCCAAACCCACAGAGAATGGAAGACTCTTCAGATATTTTGTGGGATATGACAGCAAAAGGGACTCAAGCCTTATGTTCAAAGCAGAGCCTCAGTTGAGGGAGTGGGACGGAGCTAGTGCTCAGAAAGGAGGAAGAAATGATTCCACTGTCTGTCTATCTAGGGCAGATGGGGCTTCAGGCAGCCATGCATGTCCTAGAAGCAACAGAGAGGTTCTTGTGTATCTGGAAGAGGCATAAATGAAGTGGAGGGAGCAATCCAGGTAAAAAACCTTGTGGTAGGAAATAAAGATGAGCAGTCTTTGATGACAATTGGCTAACAATACTATGGACATCTCAGCAGGTACCAATATGGACAGAAGACATCAGTTGTCAGCTAGTGGCCCAAAGATGAGGTTTTTTTGCCTTCCAGAATTAGATGTAACTCCTGGGTAAGTAGTCAGAAGAGGGTAATGGGAGAGAGGTACACAAATCCTGAATTGACTGAAATTAATATTCTTCTACCCTGGTGGATTGGGGGCTCAAATAGAGATTAATTTGAGCTATTAAGAAAATGACATTATATTTCTCTCCCAGAAAAATAGCTAGAGGACAGGCAGAAACATCCTGAAACAAATGTTTTAGGTGAACACAAGGGGAAGGCTGGACACTACTCAGAGGAGAGAGAGGCACAGGAAAAGAATCTCAATGGCAAAACTGTGAGTTAGAGCTGAAGCTGCCTATCCCCCTACCTTCAAAGCAGACAGCTTTGAATTCTCCAGCTTCTGGCTGACAGCAATGGACAGAGGGAGACACAGATGTCCACCTTCCCAGGAAAGAGGAAGCTGATTCAGCTTTTGGCCAACAAATTTGATCTGCCGTGTCCCAAGAGCCCTTCCAGATTGGGTAGGACCATGCCATTGTTTGCCCTGGGAGCAGGCAGGGGATGAAAGAGATTCAACTCTCACAAGCACCCTCCTTACTGACTGGGACTGGTTGCTGAGGATGCAGAGGGGAGTGGAATCATTTCCTACCTGGGAAAAGGGAGGGGCTGCCTGCAAAGGTTAGAGAATAGCATCTGAGAAGTTTTGATATGCAAAGCTGTGACTAGCCTTGAGGCAGGATCCTCTATCACATTGCTGCAGTCAGTGTTGCAGCAAACACAATCTGACCAGGGTTTGAACTGAGAAGGCTGTCAAAGAGCATCATCTGCTGGTGGACCAAGGAAGTGCATACAAGGAAATTAAAAGTAAATAAATGAGAGGTTTTGGGGGGCCTTTACAGCCTCCCTTCCCAAAGTCCTTGGAAGTGGGTCTGTAAGCCATTACTAGGTCCACAGCCCAGATTTGAGCAACTAAACAGAGATAATCCTAGAGAGATAGAACAAGTTGAGTGAAGAATCAATGAACAGGGAAGCAGATGTGACTCAAGTGATTAAGCTCCCACCTACCACATGGGAGGTCCCATGTTTGATTCCCGGTGCCTCCTGGAGAAGATGACCAAGACAGCAAGCTGGTGTGACAGGCTGGCATTGCAAGCTGATGCAACAAGATGACACAACAAGGAGGCACAAAGAGGAAACATGATGAGAGGCACAACAAAGCAGGGAACAGAGGTAGCTCAAGCAATTGAGTGCCTCTCTCCCACATGGGAGGTCCCAGGTTCAGTTCCCAGTGCCTCTTAAATAGAAGATGAGTAGCAGACACAGAGAGCACACAGCAAATGGACACAGAGAGCAGAGAGTGAGCACAAACAATGAGGGGGTTGAAATAAATAGATAAAATAAAATCATTTTCTAAAAAAGAATCAAAGAACAGCAGTAACACACAGCCTCCCACCACTAAATCCCTAAGCAAGAGAGAGAAATTGAGCATCAGAGTAAACTCACCATCATATTCAGATGCTAGACATCAGCAAAAAAATTACAAGCCATACTAAGAAACAGGAAAAGATGGCCAAGACAAAGGAACAAACCAAAAATCCTGATGAGACACAGGATTTAAGACAACTAATCAATGATGATCACACAAATCTCCTAAATCAAATCAATGAGTTGAAAGACAATGTGGCTAAAGAGGTAAAGGACATTAAGAGGAAACTGTGAGAGCACAAAGAATTTGAAAGCCTAACTGGAAAAATAACAGAGTATATGGAAATGAAAGGCAAAATAGTTGAGATCAAATACACATTAGAGGCATACAACAGTAGACTCAAAATGACATAAGAAAGACTAAGTATTGCAAAAGACAGAATGGCTTAAATTGAAGAAAGGGAAGAATGGAGAGAGGAAAGAATGGGAAAAAAAACTGAGAAGGGGCTCAGGGAGTTGAATGATAGTATGAAAAGTACCAAAATATATTTCATGGGAGTTCCAGAAGGAGAAGAGAAGAGAAAAGGGACAGAAAGAGCATTTGAGGAAATAATGGCTGAAAATTTCCCAACTCTCATGAAAGACATGAATTTACATGTCCAAGAAGCACAGCATACCTCAATCAGAATAAATCTGAATATTTATTATCACATACTACTCAGAATGCCATACATACATCAAAGAGAAAGAGAAAATTCTGAGAGCAGCAAGGGAGAAGCAAACCATCACATACACAGGACACCTAGAAAGACTTAGTGCGAATTTCTCATCAGAAACCATGGAGGCAAGAAGACAGTGGTATGATATAATTAGGATACTGAAAGAGAAAAATTGCCAGCCGAGAATTCTTTATCCAGCAAAATTGTCCTTCAAATATGAAGGTGAGTTTAAAATATTCACAAATAAACAGAAACTAAGAGAGTTCATAAAAAAGAATCTAGCTTTGCAGGAAACATTAAAGAGAGCCTTACAGACAAAAGAAAAAGACAAGAGAGAGAGGCTTAGAGGAGAGTATAGAAGGGAAGACTATCAGAAAGGAAAACAAAAAAAGTAAAGAGACAGACAAAAGTAACATGACATATGAAAGTCAAAGAACAAAATGGTGGAAGTAAATAATGCTTTACAGCAATACCATTGAATGTAAGTGGATTAAACTCTGCAATCAAAAGATATAGAAGGAGTTGGGGGCAAGATGGCATTGGTTTAAGTGAGTACTCACCATGTCTCTCACAAAAGATGGCTGACTGGGGACAGGATCCAGCCCGAGTGAGCTGTTCTGGGAGCCCATGGAGTAGTAGCCTTTGGGGCATTATTCTGGAGGGAGCTGGACAGGGAGATAGATTGCTCAAGATAAAACCATGAGTTTTTAGCCCCGTGGAAATCACAGACGGCTAAGCCCCACCCTCAGGACAAAGAGTTAGGGTGAGCCCCAACTCCTGCTGGCCACCCAGTGAAAGGGAGCATTCTCTGAGAGTGGGAGGGTCTGGCAAGGGGCAGAGAGGGGTTTCCTTTCTGTGGGTTTGGTTGCCTGGACCCCCTTAGAGCTTTGGGGAGCACACCAGCCAGCTCAAAGTGGCACCAGGCTGAGGGGAGAGGCGAATCTACTGAGGAAGCCTGATTTACCTAATCACCCTGGGATACAGAGGCTTGGCCTGAGAGAGGGTGAAGTCAGCCAATTTAATAGTTCCGCACTAAGGGAGTTAGCTAGTGGGAAGAGCTTAATAAGTTTTCAAGAGCCTATTTAGGGTCCCCTGGGAGGAGGGGGTGGTCAAGAAGAGGCTTGAAAAATCACTTCGGTGCAGAGTACTCAGTCATCAGGGTCCTCTTTGAATTTCAAAAGGAAATTCAGCCTGACCAGAAGAAGGGAGGGGGTATCTGCTCATACAGTCTGCTGAATCCTGCTGCGCTAGGAGAGTAAAACCTGCCCAGGGGAAAGTGACTGAATAGCTTTCTGAAGAGCTGGCTGACCCAGTTGGAGGGGTAGCTCAGTGGAGGAATCTCTTCCTTGAATATATGAGGTCCCTGGTTCTATTCCCAACTCCTCTAAAAGTGGTGATCCACAGGGATATCTAACATCCAGCTGATACCATAGGACAGGGAAAACATAGATATTATTTTTGTACTAGTTTCTTTTGGGTCCCTTGTTTTTCCAAAAAAAATGATTACTTGAAAAAAAATTTTAACTTAGTTTACTCTCTAAAACCCACCTCAAAACCTGCAGAGAGAAGCCTGCAGGGTAACTGATTGATGAACACAGGCAGCCTGAGAGGCCCCACAAGGCCCAAGAAGGAATGCTGTTCTTCCTTAGCTTTGTTTGACTGCTTACTTGCGTGTTTGTTTGGGGGTTTTTTTGTGTGTGTTTTTGTTGTTGTGGTTGTTGTTGCTGTTTTGTTTCTTGTTTTTCTTTCCTCTTTCCTCCCCTCCCCCCTTTTTTAAAATTAGGTGCTGCTAGCTTGTTTCTTCTTTGCTGTGCTTCTCCTT
>JAQZBX010039637.1:0-23864 GCA_029593785.1 Cabassous unicinctus
TGAATATGATGAGAACTAGGAAGGGCTTCAACACAATGAGGGACATAAATGATTAAGAGACATCCCCTAAATAATTCTTCAATTGATTCTAAAGTTTTGATGTCATAGCAGTGGACTTCATGCAGGAGGAAATCCCTAAGATATGGCATCCAATTGCTGGATAATTTTCTAGAGGTGTATGGTGGTTTCTATATTTTTAGGTAAGGACACCTAAGGCTTTCCCTTCTCATTCATGAACAAAGGGGAAAAAGTTGATTTGTATTTATGGTGTCCCAGAGCAAGTGTGCTGAGAAAATAATGCTTTATTCCCTTAAAGGAATTGTTTCATTCCAAATAAAGGACTCAGTTTGTTCAGGTTTAAGCAAGGTTAAAAATAGACCATTGGAGCAGGGATGGTCAAGGCAGAGAAAATGTGACCAATATCAGTACATGTTGTGGACCATAAATTATTTGGAATAGTATCAAAAAGATGGTGAGGCTTAAATTTTACTTCTTTGACTAGAAGAACAGGAATATATAAGGGACATAATTCTTATTCAGTCTGTTGAATCTGGTTCTAGGAGTTCCAAATTAATGCCCCCCTCTTGAGAGAAAGATATATGTACTTAGGATAATTCAAGGAAATCCCTTCTGAAAAAGTGAATTGGGCAGAGCAGACTAACAAAAATTGATGTGTGCCTTGTAAAGCTCCAAATTGAAAGGGAATTGGGAGGGTTTCAAAGGCATGATTTGTGGGAAGTCTCACAATTTGAATTCAATATTCCAGAGAGAAGAGTTAAAGAGTGCACTGGGATTTAAGACAGGGAAGTGTTCCCAGTATCTATTAGAGCTCATATAACCTAGTTGACAATTACCAGAACTCTTTCACCTAAAAATATGATGTAAGCATTTGGGAAAACCTCTGCTGTATCCTGGGAGCAGCCCAAACAGTCACATTGGAAGACACTTTGCTTTCTTGGAGGAAAAAAGAAGCAGTCAAGGCATTACTGATGTTTTTGAGTTTAGTTTCTTTTTTTAAATTTTATTTTATTTTAGAGTTTCAAATATCCAGGCTGTTTAGAGTAATTACAAGTATTGGAACCATGAGACCTGGTGATTATGTGTAAATTTAAAGGATTCACTGGGGGCTTTTTTGCTTCTGTATTTGGAAACTTGTGATTTGTGCTAGCTGTACTTATTCTGTTTTAGCTTGGGAGGATTTTTTTTCTCAGCCTTTTAAAGATGTGATATAATTGACCTGTAAGATTGACTATATTATTAGTTTCCATTGTGGCCCAATTTAGTTGTTTATGCTTTAGAGTGGTGTTTAGTTCTTCTGAAAGGCCATTAACAAAAGTAGAATAAAAAAGAGTAGATGTTTCATAGTTAATATGGTCAAGATCTGAAAATTATTAAAGATTTTATTACAACTGTTAAAATATTCATATATGGGTTCATCAAGTTTCTGGGTACATTTTTGGATTTCACTCCAAGCAATAATTTGGGGGAAAACTTAATGTATGACATTAATAAGTTCCTTAGCAATCTTAAATGCTTCATTTTTCTCAGTAATTCTTCACTTTGAAAGATCATTTAAGGCCTCTTTCCAATACCTTTGTCTATTCAGATTTGGGCACGACCTGCAACCAACAGTCATGCTTCAACTAAAGATGGCAAAAATTTCTCTTTTTCCTCCTAATTCTGTAGTTGTATCTTTTAAGTTTACATTTTTAATTTATCTGTAGCCCATCATTTTAAAGTAGAAGAGAAAGGATACAGGTGATTTTTCTTCTGCTGTGTATCCAGTGTTCCTGTCACCATCTACCAAATACTCTACTTACTTTTGTTTGACAATCCCTTTATCAAGTAAATAATTGTCATGAAAATATGCACCTATTTCTGAGCACTCTACTTTGGATATATTTATTTCCAAACAGTACTACAGTATATTAATTTTTTTTTACTTTGTAATATTAATATCTACTCTTGTAATGGCCTTCCCTTTTAAAGATCAGTACTCTATTGGGTTGACCATTGTGTTCATGTTAATTTTAGAATGGGATTATTCAATTCCTCAGTAATTAACTGCATTTCCATTGGTGATTCCATTTACCTTATGAGTATTTTTGTCATGAATTTTAATTTAGAGTATATTTTAGCCTTGTTTCTGAATGTGAAAATTACTTGAAGAGCCATTTATATATTTCTACAGAAAATTTGTGGGTTATTTTTGCAAGGTAGTTTCATATTATAATTAACCCACAATTTATAAAACATTTTTAGAAATAAATTTTTAAAAAATGCATCTTTGAGAATAATATTCTCAGCTTGAATTGTGTTCCCTTTCCACTCCAAATGAAAATACAAAATTATCAGCACCCACACATATGTACACTCAAACAAAGCTACCATAACATATTCTACACAGAATCTAACTATAAATATACATATATATATACATATATTTTATATATGTATATATATATGATACAGTTTAAACTGCAGAAAAATCAGCACAATTTGAAGAAGGGAATGCAGATATATAATTTTTCTTCTAAAAACAAATGACAGCTCATAAAGCAATTTAGATAAAACTTTTTCTTGTGGTTGTCAAGTTTCTTGAAATTCTTTCAACTAACAGAAAATGCAAATTTTTTCCCTGTACCCCCAACTCCTTTTGCTTAACACACCCTCTAGGGTAGTTTTTTTTTCCTCCTGCTCCTAAGAAAAAAATTAAGTTTTCTAACATTCTCAGTTTTCTACACATACTTCAGATGTAGGGTAAATGTGTCCAAAGAAGCTAACATTTTCAGTAAATATGACCAAATGTAGGCACTTGGAAATTCTGTGCTTCATATACATACCTTTATATAAGGATCTGTATCGGTATTCCTCGTTTAGTCCAGAATTTTCACGGAAAGAGGAAAACCCACCTCAACTATCCTCAGCAATTTTTGCTAAACTTCCAAGCCCATGGCAACCTCTCCTCCTATCTCTAAGCTATTTGTTCAAACTTCCCCTCTGCTGTAACAAGGCTGTCTTCCATCTTTGCCTGCAACATTTTAAGCACTATTCTAAGTCTCAGAATATACCATTATTTTGTTTTAGTGATAAATATATGTTAAAAACTAAGTGGCACTTAAAAAAAATATTTTCTGTTATGTTTACAACCAAACTGCCCCATAATGACATTCACATCCCAACCATTTTTATCCAAGAGCAAGTAAATGGATAGATGCATGTTTCAGTTACATACTTAGGTGATGAAAGGGGAAAAATGCTAAAGGTCTTCATGAATACACAATACTCAGTTAGTATAATGCCAGAGTAAGAAACAAAATTCTTATCTTAAAAAAGCACAGTTGATGCTGCAATTGAAAATTCCATTTGGGGCAATGTAATAGAATTCACAAAGAATAAGAGCAATATTAGAACATAGGACATCAGTGCAGTGATGAAGGAAAAAACAAAAACTATTTTTTCACCATATACACAAAATAATAGAAACAGGGCAGTAGAATCATCCTTCTTTTTAAAAAATGAGACAAAACCCATAAGGAAATCTGCAAGGTGGTAGCAGAAACTTGAATCTAAAACTCTTCTTTAGAAATACAAAAATCTCAGGTCTTTAATAAGACACAATCACTATGTAAAAGAGTGATGAAAGAAAAAAAAAAGAATCAAGAAATAAGTCAAAACCTTTATAATACACAGACAAGATCTATAAAGCCATAACTTTCCTAACTGTAAGATGATGCTGGTGTCTTTTTCACAAAAACTCACTTGACATGTAAGAAGCTGAAAAGCCACTAGAAACATCACTCCAGTTTCCTATCACATGGATACAGGAACTACCTCACATCCTATCTCTTTCTAGTCCCTTAGTCATCCTCGCTGCCTCAATGCATGTATGCCCCCTTCTTGAAGGGACTGCACTATTTATTCAAGTAGTCATAGTCTTTATCATGGATTGACTTGGAGGAGTTCAAGGAGCTAAGACTGGCAGTTTCAGAACCTCTTCTTTCATAGTCAAACAGGAGCAGAGGATCATGGTGAACAGTGGGGTCACTATCGGCCACATTCATATTTTCATCAATAAATTTTCCAATTTCATCAGGATTGGTGGGGCAGAGACCATAGTGGGGTACACTAAGAAGGGTTGGTGCTACTTCATTGTGAGTCACTTTTAGCTGAGCATCCAGGTCCCTGTGCAACTGGCTCAAGTCAAAGTCCAAGTCCTCTTCTCCACCTCCCTCTGCTTCAAAGTAATAATTGTTGTCCCAAGTGTCATCTTCTGGAGGCAGTAAGGGCTCTTTGACCACCCTTCTCCTCCAAACAGTAGAAACAGCAGAATCAGGATTAGCAAAGCAAGGATTCCTCCAAGAGAGTACAGAATGGCACGCTTGTAATCTTACCTCTGCAATAGGTGTGGTTCATTTACATTTGTTAATGGCCCCTTCACAATCAATACAAAGACTTCTAATGTAGTCACTGGGTCTTTATTCTGATTATCTATGAGCTTGAGATTTATTTTGTAGTTACCCAGTTCTAAGTTTCTTTGGCTTCAGAATGAGATTCTTGGGCGGCATCATGCATCATTGTATTTAGTGATCCAGTTGAGGAAGGGCCCATATGTTAGTTCTGCAATGAAGGGAGAAGTACCTGGGGGAAGATCTGGAGCAATAATGTTTATTATATGAAGGTGTGACTCACTCTGGCAGAAGTACAGTTTTTGAGGTCCTGGTATGGAAGAATGGTCATTCACATCAAGGAGGGTCAGCAGAAGGGGTACTGCTCCAGTAGTAAGTGGAGAATCATTTTAAATAGCTATAATGAGGGCCATGTCCATCCTGTTCTTCATATGCTCAAAGTCCTCTTTCTCCAACTCAGCCCAGTTGAAATGGCACCAGTGTTGTGATTAGTCTACAGCCAGTTGGCTGATCTGTCCAGATCTGTACATTATCTTCTATTCCATAAAGCTGTCTGGGCCCTGGGTAGTGTGCAATATGATTTCCAGACCCACACCAGGGTCTTCAGGCATCTCCACTCTCTTGATGGGTGGATATAATAGCTAGAAAATATACTTACTAAGATTTCCTCAGTTAAGAAGCTCTAGATCTTCTAATACACTTCCCTCAAGCTAATTGAGCTGTTTTTCTATTAATCTATTATTAGAAGTATACTCTTTATACTTACTTCCCTGAAGAGAACTGAGAACCTTCTCAGGTCTGCTTGCACAAATAAGATAATGTCTCAAAGCTAAACTAGACAGAATGGTGTCATGAGCACCTTGTGACCCAATAAATCTGTAGCTTTGCTCAGGGGGAAAAAATTTTAAAAGCTTGATATCCTTGAGTGGTTGGCTAAAAAAGTAGTCATGAATGCCTTGCATGTAGGCATCCACACAAGAATATTTAAACTATGGTTTATTAGCCTCTGAAACCAAGGACAAATTTGATGCACTTGAGAAAATGTAAGATAGAGAAATTGCACATACACTTCTCACAAAACTCCTGGAACCATCACTTGTTTTATTATTATTATTATAATTGTTATTTACTTGTTTTTCTGCTCCCCTACCACGTTTCTATTTTGCCTATAAAATCCCTAGCTCCCATTTTCATTTTGAACTGGTTTTGGGAAGATTCACCCAGTTCCTTGCTTGTATACTCCCAATATACCACCTTCTCATTGAAAGAGGTGTTTCTCCTTTGAGGCACAGGATCTGTGGGCCCTTCTATTGGAAATAGCCATGCTTATGGCAACAGATTGAAGATGGGGACAAAGGAGGCCACATTCTCCATTTTCAAAAATAGAATATACTGCTCTTTTACCTCAAAATCCAAGCCCTTTGAATTGGATGTGTCTCAAGCAGTTGAGAGCCTGTTTCCCACATGGGAGGTCCTGGGTTCAGTTCCCCATGCCTCCTAAAGAAGATAAACAAACAACAAGTGGACAAAAAGCAGACATCAGAAAACAAACCACCAAGAACAAGCAGACAACAAGCAAAAACAAAAGCAGACAATGAGCAAAAACAATGAGAAAACGGAGGAAATGAGCAAACAGAAGAGGGAGCTTTAGGTTGGGGGGAATCTAAGACCTTAGCTCTTTTCAAATTCCCTTCACTGGTTACTGAACACATGATGACAACAAACTGCTCCTTATTACCATTTAACATGGAGGTTTCCATGCCAGGGTTTTGGGGGCATGAGCATCGGTCACTTTGAGTGTGGCAATTTCAGCATTAACCTTGTTCTCAGCCACCATTTCCTGGTACATGGTTGGGCTGACAATGGTATGGTTATCAATGGTGTCAGTGACCGTGATCATAGCTGTTGCTATTGTGCTTAAGCCTTCTCCTTGAAGGATGGCTGCTTGAACCACCAGGGCATATTGTGTATGTACACTTAGTCCACCCCAGTGCTGACCACACCGATGATGCCAGAGCCCCATCTGATGAACATGTTGTTGTGAGGCAACATTGGCTCTTGGGTGATAACAGAATAAGTGACAGCAACATGGCAGGTGTTCACATCTTCTTCCTAGGCTGTGGCTGAGACCTGCATCACAGAGGTCCCTGGAAGAGCACCTTCCATGACAGAACCCTCAAAGACCTCCTGGATGAACTTGGGCTTTTTATAGTTCTGATCCATAATGGTGATCACAATCTCCATTGGTTCCTCAATGCCATTCCTTTTGGAAGACATAGCACGAGACAGATAATTTACTTGGCAATAGTTTCTGTGTCTAGAGGCTCTGCCAACTTCAGTCACCATGCTTCTGTTTCAATAATAAATACACTGACAGGGGACATGTCAGCTCTTTGGCCAGTAATGCTAAAGAAAACCAGGGTTTCTTTATCCCTATTAGATTTTTTCTGAACCAGGTTATTAGGAAATGGGCCATTTTCATTTTCTGGGCAGTTGATGGGAAGGATAACCCAGGCCATTTTCTGCTTTCTGAGCTAGTTTTGGGAGCTGGGAAATGTGAGTCCTTCTGTCTGGAGTCCAGAGAGAGTGTCATGATGATTTTGGTGGTATTGGTGGTCATAGACAAGAAAACTGGTCTCTGGATTATGAAGTTGTAGAGACCATTTAATGATAACCACACCATCTGTGGCTACCTTTAATTGGTTGTCGTAAAAAAAAAAAAATAGGCTGTTTTGGTCAATCAGTTCATCCTTACAAACTCACTGCAGCAGCAGAAGCATGAAAAGATTGCTGAGTGGAGGGCCATATCAGACTGGGTAGGTGCTGAATGGTGTTGTATGGGTTTGGGCTGAGCTACGCTAGACTTTAATAGGATTTCCACACACTTATATGTGCTCTGCAGCTCCTAACACTCCTCCTCCTCCCAATATTTATTCACTTGATATATCATTGATTTAATAGAACATATGGTAATTTTTAAATTATGTATTGTGTTTGCCATTATACATGATGGTAAAAATATTATCATTTAAAAAATGGTACTTAATTCTTTTAAATTATTTTTTTAGGATATGACAAAATTAACAACACTTTTGGACTATCAACTGAATCATATGTGTCACTTGCGAAAAGAAATCAAATGAAATAGACTGTTTTAAAATGGAGGGCATTCAGAAAGACACCCTTATATATGTCTTAACCAGATATCACAAATTGCCAAAAGATGCATAGCCTTAATCAAGATTGTTTCTCAATACTATGAGGATATTTGGAAACAATAAATACATCAAAAGATAAAGAAATCTGTAAACTATCTAACTTGAGTGATATTTTGAACATACCAAATATCCAAAAATCACCAACCACTTATGTAATCTCTTTCTTTTTCTTTAAAAACCCTTAATTGGAAGCTACAAGATGGGACAAATCTGTGCTCCTTAAATTGTAAATCTAAGGCCTCCAAATAAATGATTTTGTTGACTTGCATCTCAGTTTGTTATTTCTCAGTTGACATTATGTGTTGTCATAGGAGTTAACATTGGGTTAAAGAACAATGACTGCTAGAGCCCCCTGCACACTGTCATCTCCCTGATGGCCTTGGGTTTGTATTGATTAGTCTCTCACTTCCAGACCTTCTTAATTTTGGTTGAAAGTCTGGGTTTCCTTTGGGTATCTTTTGGTAAAGGGTATTTGAACTTTGGTTCTTCTGGTTTGGACAGGGAAAAGCAGCCCTTTTATGTGTTTAAAATTTTGTACTTTTGGTATAGGGCTGATGGCAGCAGGTCTTTGTGTATTTGAACATCTATTCTTCAGGTTTGGGCTGGTGTCAGCAGTCCTTTTGTTTGCCCTTTGTTTATCCAGGGACACTATCCTTGTCTGATAAGTACCTGAATGTAAATTTAAAAATTTTCCATTTGGTATTGAGTTCTTTTTGGTGGAGGAATGCCTCCCTAACAATCAGTTTGACCTATATTCTGACTATGAGCAATCAAACATTAGATTGCACACCACCTTTTGGTGAGAATCCTTGGGTTCCACAAAACAAGATGCCTATGATATAATAAAGTGGTTATAGTCTGGTTAGATTGATGCAAGTTTTGCCACCACCTTTAAGACAATTTACACAAATAAGAGCCTCTAGTCACAGGTTAGACAACTATAGCACAGGCTTTCTGCCAGGTAAAGCAAGTAACTCCTGAAAGGCACACTGTAAAACATCACACTTGCCCAAATCCTAACAATTTCTCTCAGATTTAGTGTTTCGGATTGCTCACCATCTGAACTAAGTAAAAGAATTTTTTTTTGATTCCTAAGAACTCTAATGGTGCACTGTCCTGTGGCACACAAGCTGGTTTCAAAAAATTATGTTTTTTTCTCTTGTAAAATCTTATCCTGCTGAACGTAGCACAATAGAGAAGATCTCAAAGTATAATGCCAACAATGGGGATCTTTTATTATGTCCCTAAACAGCATATTTGCTGCTCAACTAGAAAATGAAGGCTCTAAAACTAGGCAACCTGAATGGGACACTGATTTTAATTGGTACTTGGAAGCTTCCGAATGTATATCTAACTCTAAAACTAATTCTTTTTAAGAAAAAAAAATACTAAATTAACAAAGATTAACAAAAATTTATCTAAGCACATTAACAAGTTTGAAACATTAGCTGGAACCCAACTCTGAGTATTCAAACCCTCCTTTAAACTCCTCTTGCTCCCTTTTCTATTTCCTAGTTCAGTAGTACTTCCCTTCTATAGTGATAAGGTTTTCCCATATGCTACTGAAGTTCCAGTAGGTTTTGCAAAATAATTCAATCTTGTCATTCAGATTTATGAAACAGTTAATTCATATGATTGCTGGTGAAGGTCATGTCAGTATCTTGAGAGCAAACAAAATTATAAAAATTCCTTTAATTACTTTTCAAAATGAAGAGCTACTAACTAAAGAATTTAAGTTAGCTAAGGAAATTCATAAGGTCATACATGAAGTTCCCCCCAAATTTTTGATTGGAGAAAAATGCAACTGTGTTCCAAGAAATTTGATAAGTTCATATATTAATTTTATAATAGGTTAAAAAAAATGGTAACAATTTTCAGGTTTTCCATATTAACCTTTCCATAACTCTCAAGAACCTTTTTGGAGACATCTTCAAGATGTTGGCAGCAGGGCTGCAAGAGCAGTTCCTGTGAATCCCAGTCTCCATGGCCTGCAACAGACACTGCCTCTTGAATTGATTCTTGGGGTCACTGGCACTGGCAAATCCACCTTGGCACATTGCAGCTAGGCCAGCGGCTCAGTGGTGAGATCATCAGCAGTGACTACATGCACCTCTAGGAAGGTCTAGATATAATCACCAACAAGGTTTCTGCACTAGAGCAGAGACTCTGCCTGCACCACATGATGAGCTTTGTGGATCCTCTTGTGACAAATTACACAGTGGTGGACTTCAGGAACAAGGCAACTGCTTTCATTGAAGATATATTTGCCCAAGAAAAAATTCCTTTTGTCTTGGGAGGAACCAAAGATTACATTGAGTCTCTCTTCTGAAAAGTTCTTGGTGATAACAAGCCCCAGGAAACAAGTACTGAGAAAGTGATTGACCAGCAAATAGAACTTGAAAAGGAGGATAGGCAAGTTCTTCACAAATGCCTAGGTGGCATGGACCCAGAAATGGCTTCCAAGCTGCACACACATGACAAACATAAAGTAGCCAGGAGCTTGCAAGAATTTGAATAAAGAGGAATCTCTCATAGTGAATTTTTTCATCACCAACATGCAGAGGAAGGTGGTGGTCCCCTTGGAGGCCCTCTGAAGTTCCCTAACCCCTGCACCGTCTGGCTTTGTGTGACCAGACAGTTCCAGATGAGCACTAGGCTGAGAGGCTGGATGACATGCTTACTGCTGGGCTCTTCGAGGAGCTAAGAGATTTTCACAGATGCTATAATCAGAAGAAAGTTGCAGAAAATAACCAGGAATATCAATGTGGTATCTTCCAGTCAATTAGCTTCAATGAATTTCATGAGTATCTAACCATGGAGGGAAAATGCACACCAGAGTCTAGTAACCAGCTCCTAAAGAAAGATATTGAAGTTCTGAAACAAGGGACTAAGAGATATATCTGGAAGTAAAACCAAGGGGTTGAAAACCATTTCTTGAGCAGACCTGGTCCCATTGTTCCCCGGTGTATGACCTAGACGTATCTGATGTCTCAAAGTGGGCATAATCCATTCTTCAATCTGCTCTTGAAATCATCCAAAGCTTCATCCAGGGCCATTAACCTGCAGGCCACACCAATAAAGATGTTGTACAATAAAGCTGAGAACAAGAGACGTTATCTCATGTGTGACTTCTGTGATTGGATCATCACTGGGTAACGTGAATGGGCAGCACATATAAAATCGAAATCCAATTTGCACCAACTGAGGAAAAGAAGCAAATTGGACTCAGATTCTTTCACCACCATAGAAAGTCTGGGTATTTCTCCAAAGTGTGACAAAGAGCTTAAAGAAAAGGGATCCTGTGCAAATATTCTTAATGTCCTGATTTTGTGATAATCAGGGAAGGTTAAACATTTGCTATGTTAGAAACCATGCATGTGTCCCCAGACCTAGTTTTTCTCCCTAGGTCTGGTTTTTGGAATGCTGGTGATAAACTAAGCCTGATTTATTATATGACCATCCTGTATGGTAAAAGACTGTAATTTTGGATATCTTTGGTCAACCTTAAGAGATATAGCAGGGTGATGGACGTGGCTCAGATGGTTGGGTGTCCATCTCCCATATGCAGGGAACTGGGTTTGATTCCTGGGACCTCCTGGCAAAAATTTGAGAAAAGAAAAATATAGAAGGCATGTGGGCCACGAAGCCCCATGTGCAGGTGTGCCGCCAGGCCCCGCAAGCCACACAGCAAAATGATGAAGTAACAGGAGAGTGACACAAAGGAGAGCCAAGATGAGATGCACCAAAAAATCAGGAACTAAGGTGGCACAGGTGGTAGGACACCTCTCTCCCACATCAGAGGTTCTGAGGATCATATCCCAGTGAAGACAGGAAGAGAAGGATGAGAAGAGAGGGTAGGAAATGGACACAGAGTAGCCCAGCAAATGGACACAGAAACAGCAAAAATGGCAGGGGGGAGGTAAAAATGGATAAAAGTAAATAAATAAATAAATCCTTTATAAAATGTATAGGGGAGGAAGATATGGACTATAGTTGGTAGTAATACTTTCATGATGATTGTGTTAGTCAGGGTTTTCTCGGGAAACAGAATCAAACAGAGATATCTGTCAATAATATGAGATTTAAAAAGAGTCTCTCACATGACCATGGGGATGCACAAGTCCAGGTTCCGCAGGCAGGCTGCAAACCAGCGGTTCCGATGAAAGTCCGATGAAAGGTCCTTGATGAGTTTCTGGGAGAAGTTGCCTGTCCAACGACGAGCTGGGAAATTCTCTCTGAATATTGAAATCACTTCCCCTTTTAAGGCATTCAACTGATTGGATAAAGGCATCACCCATTGATGATGTAATCTCCTTGATTGATTACAGATGTAATCAGCTATCCACACAGTAAACTCACTGGTGATTGAAGTCTATAAATGCTTTTGTATTACAATTAACCCAGTGCTTGTTGAAACAAACACCTGGACACAATTACCTCGCTGAGTTGACACATTAGCCTAACCATCACAATGCTCTTTCATGATTTGTTAACAAATGTTTCACAACAGTACTGTGTGTTTGTGTGGGAGTGATGTGTGGGAGCCCTGTATGATGTTATGCATGTTTGTTTTGTAAGTTCATGATGTTTACTGAACACTTATATGTTATGTATGTTCATGTATGAATGATATACTTCAATAAATTGTTAAAAAAAAAAAAAAAAGGAAAGAAAAGGGATACCCAGGGCAGAATGATCAAGAGGTGAAATCCAGCATTTAAGAGACAGGAGAGAGGGATATGTCTGATTCCCAGTTTGGGCTGAGGAGTGCTATTCAGTAAACTTCTACCATTTTCTTTCATTCAGATGGTCTGGTTTTAAAGTCTCATGTTGTGTGTCATGGGAACACCAGGTCTTGTCAGCTCTGCATGTAGCTGATGTGTCTAGTGATGATTCTATTCAGGAAGGGACTGTTTTTTTTTTTTCCTTTTAACCTTAAAGGTTCTATTTCTAAAAGAAGCACAGTACTTTTTTATACTTCAAGGTATAAAAAAGTGTAAATACACTTGTATTTACACTTTGGGTGTAAATACAAGGATTCACTACATCCCTTGAAAGAAGTTTTATTTCCCTGACTCTAGCTAAAAATGTCTAATTTCCAGAAAATTTGTAGATGTCTGAGGTATGAGCCACACATTATGAGTTCTGGATTCAAGTGAGTGGCAGGGAAAAAATGGTCCCTGTAAGGTGATCAAGTGAACCAAACCAGTGCTTGGAATTTCCATAGAGAATTAGGGAATCAGACTGAGGTGGACGTGAATATGGAACTTGAAGACTAAAAACTGAAAATTGTTGAGCTGTTCCTGTCTGATAATTACTAGTTCAGAATTTATATTTTTATTTTAAATTAAATAAAGAAAAAGTTTTCAAGAGCCAAAACAACAACAAAAATAAAGAAACAAACTTTTTTGCTTACCAAAAGGATCTTTTGAAATTTAGCAATTGGACTTAATTAAATTACTCTCATCCCAAGGCTAGAAATACATTTTAATAATGATTTGCATGCACTCCTATTTGGCTGAAGATTTTCCCTGTACACAGGCTTCTGCAGCTACTATCACAGAGGTATTGTTAGAATAAGTAATTCTAAACTGGGGAAGTCCCTTGTAAATTATTATGACCAAGGAATCCACTTTACAGGACAAATTAAGAAAAAAATATGCAAAATATGACCTATATTCCAATATTTTCATTGTGCTTATCATTCCCTATCTTCAACATTAACAGAAAGAAAAATAATGGTGTAATTAAAACTCAATTATCTAAATTCACAGAATCCCACAATGTACCATGATCAAAAGCTTTACCTATAGTCTTAGTAAATCTAAGATCTATTTCTGTAAGAAAGTATAAGTTATCCCCATTAGAAATTATAACAGAGAAACCTATTAAAATAAACTCTGAACTATATGTTTACTGTCTCCTAAAGGGAATATATGTTCATATATTGTCAGAAACTACTCAAAATCTTATATAAAAATGAAACCTTTTGATACAAAAACCATTCTACAGCTTGCTACTGGGGAGGTGAGGATTTGGAAACCACAAGCTTCATCCTTAACTTGTATATTGGAAAAGACACCTCCATATAAATGCACTCCAAAATGGCTGGAAAGGAACCTATGAGGTACTTTTAACTAATCCATGAGGAGCCAAATTAGAAGGTGCTGATTCTTGGATTCACACTTTTCATTTAAAGAAATCTTCCAGCCTTGCCTCGTTATCCATTGCTGCTAGGGAAATAAAGCTCAAATTTAACAAGACAGCATCTGATATAGACAGCTAAACCAAGACCTGGGACCAGGCCTGTATACTCAATACTTATAGGGACCAGGCCTGAATAATTAATACTGATCTTTTCCTTAAGTCACCCAGTAGTAGATGGAATCTGATGTAGATGGCTAACCCAAGAAACAAGACTGAACCTGATTTTCATCAAGTTGAAAGGAACTCAATAACACCTGCTATAATTGCTATAATCTTCATTATTACACTATTAGCACTTTAATTCTCATTTGTTATCCCTCTCTAACCCATTATTTCTTTTTTTTTTTAATTGTGGGTGAAAATCAAATTTTTCACAATACATACCAATATTTGTAAAATGATATATAAATACATATGCATATATGTGCATTTGCGTACATAAATGTGATTTATATATATATATATATATATATAAAGGTGCTTACATTACCTAAATATTACTCAGAAATTACAGGGATTCCCATGTGCCCCACCTCCCACACTTCCCACAACATCCCACACCAACATACTTCAACAGTGTGGTACATCACCCGCAATGGATATACACATCCTGGGACCTTGCCACCAAGCATAAACCACAGTTCACATCATTGACCACGCTCTCTCCCACACAGTTCTGCATGGTATATGCTGATGCAAAATGGCCTACATCCATCGCCACAGTGCCACTCAGGACAAACCCCAAGTCCCGAAAAAGCCCCTGTATTTCAACTGCCCCTCCCCTCCCTGACCCAAAAACATCCAGTGGCCACCAGCTCCACCTCACTGTTTAAATTTCTTCCATTGCTTGAATCACAATATGTCTACAACAAAACACCACCAACTCCACTCTGGTCCATAATTCCTCCCCCAATCCTGAGATGAATGGGATGGTGATGTCCACTCCACCTCCAAGTGAGAGAGGGATTATATCCCATGGATACGGTGCATGGGATTATCCTGCATGCACCTGCAGGCCCTCTCCATTCACTGGGATAGCCATTGCCCATCGTCATCTCCTCACCAGATGACTTGGATGAGTTCATTGAGCTGTAGGGTGTAGGGTAGGAGTTGCAGCTCCACCGAGATTCCAGGCACAGCTGGCACATAGGTAGGCCAGTGGCTCCAGTCTCTGGAAGTACACCTAAAACTGCAGCATCACCTATAGGTTTGAATAGAAGGGACTGATGGACCATGTGCAGGGAGGACTTATTTGAGTCCAACTCTGTCACTCTCAGGAGCACATATTCCAAAGAGGAGCCCACTAATAAGGAATCAATCTCTGGGGCTATCCCCACTTACATAAGACCTGGGTGTCTCCAGATCCCGCAGGAACCCCTCTGTGTGGGGTGATATCCACTTTGGTGTTCTATGAGATCCTACTGAGGTATGTTTAAGCGTTACCTCTGGGATGATCTCCCAACTCTCTTTGAAGTCTCTTACCCACATGAACTCATTTCCCTTTACACTTTCCCCCTTTTATTCAAGGTCTTTTTCCAATCGTGTTGCCAGTTGGCACTTGGTATTAATCCCTCATTGCCAGGGAGGCTCATCCCTGGGAGTAATGTCCCACATTGGGGGGAAGTGAATGCATTCATATGCTGAGTTTGGTTTAGAGAGAGGCCACATTTGAGCAAGAAGGAGGCTCTCAGTTGGCAGCCCTTAGGCACCCCATAAGAGTAGGCTATGTTTCAATTACAAGAGCAAAGACTCCTATGGCTAGTCCTCAATAACAAGAACCCATAAGTGGGCCATACTCTTTTGCCAGACACTGCCTCTGCACTCAGGGGACTGTTGCTGCTCCCTTGGAGAATGTGGCAGAGTTCTCCAGGCTTGGAATTCAGATTCCCTTTTATTGAGTGATTGTCTACTGACCGTGACCATGCCATATCCCTTGATCAATTGATCAATTTTATACATATTTCATGTATATTCAGATGAACTTACTCCCATGAATTCCCATCCCAGACACCCCCCACCAATGATCCTCTGCAGCCCCCATTGTAACCCTTCTGTGATTTAAACCTTCCTTGAACATGAAGCCCATATAATAATGAAATACAATTAATACGAAAAGAAATAATAATGATAAACTTAAATGCAAGAGATAAGTACAAGGAAACTCAGAAGAAAAAAACAAAAAGAAACTAAATTAAAAATAAAATATAATTAGCAGACTGGGATATTCAAAAAAAATGGGAAAAAAAAACAAAAAAAAACCTGTTTAAAAAAATTATTCTTTTTTCCTTTTATCACTGTATTAACAGATATCCAGTGTACCATTACATCTTCCCCCTCTCACTCCCCAGTGTCTCCCAAACTTTGATTTAATTTTCAAAGAAGTTTTACGTCACAGCAAAGTCACACACGGAATACTAGAGATTCCCACATACCCAACCTCCCTCCCTCTTTCCCACCCCATATTAAAATCTTTTTTTAAAATGGATGTTAACATTGTTAAAACTGTTATACATATAGTAAAATATAGGAACTAAACATTTTCAATGGTTTACAGTATAGTTTACAATTTGGACTGTACAGTTTAATAATTTTTGATGATATTTACCATGTCCTGTGTGCATTACTGTAAGATAATGAACAACATTTCACATGACCACTAAATACCCCATTTGATCTTAAATGTTCCTTCCACCCCATTCCCTAGGGCATATGACACTCCTCTGTCTTGACTCATGGAATGACAAGATTAATATTTACATGCCCTGGGTATTCCAATCTGCACTTCCTAATCTACCCACCTGTCAACCCTGCACCACCAAACCCAGTAATATCACTACTGATCTGTCCTATCCTTCAATATGCAGCTATACTCTATCCCTTTACCATAGATTATTTCCACATGGGTGATGGCTCACTGCCTACTCTTCTCTTTCTCTCCCTTGTTAACCTATCTTTCAGACAATGGTTCTCAGAGACTGCTCACTTTTCTCAGTTCAAATCAGTGAGGTCATATACTGTTCATCCTTCAATGCCTGGCTTGCTTCACTCAAGATAAAGTCTTAAAGATTCATCCATGTTATTCTGTGTGTTAGCACTTTATTTCTTCTTACACCTGAGTAATATTCCATTGTATGTATGTACCACATTTTGCTTATCCATTCATCTGTTGATGGGCCCTGGGGCTGATTCCAACTTTTGGCAATGGTGAACAATGCCGCTATGAACATTGGTGTGCATATATCTGTTTGTGTCTTTGCTTTCAGTTCTTCTGGGTATATACCCAGAAGTCGAATTGCTGGATCATACGGAAGATCCATTGTTAGTTTTCTGAGGAACTGCCATACTCTCCTCCACAGTGGCTGGACCATTCCACAATCCCACCAACAGTGGATGAGGGTTCCTATTACTCCACATCCTCTCCAAAATTTTGAGTCTGCTGTTTTTTTAATACCTGCCATTCTGATGGGTGTAAGATGGTATCTCATGGTAGTTTTGATTTGCATTTCCCTGATAGCAAGCGATGTCGAGCATTTTTTCATGTGCTTTATAGCCATTTCTATTTATTCCTTGGAGAAGTGTCTTTTCAGGTCACTTGCCCATTTATCAAATGGGTTGTTTGTCTTTTTATTTTTGAGGTATAGGATTTGTTTACATATGCAGGATATTAGGCTCTCATCAGATATATGGTTGCCAAATATTTTCTCCCATTGGGTAAGCTTCCTTTTTATTTTCTTAACTTCCTTTGAGGTGAAGAAGTTTTTAATTTTTAGGAGATTCCCTTTATCTAATTTTTCTCTTGCTGCTCATGCTTTGGCTGTGAAGTTCATGAAGCCATTTCCTATTACAAGGTCCAGGAGATGCTTTCCTATATTATTGTCCAAGGTATTTATGGTTTTGGCTCTTATATTTAGATCTTTGATCCATCTGGAGTTGATTTTTGTATAAGGTGTGAGATGGTATTTTTCTCTCATTCTTTTGGATATGGATATCCAGTTCTCAAAGCACCACTGGTTAAAGAGGCCATTCTCTCCCAACTGAGTGGGCTTGGTAGCCTTGTCAAATATCAGATGACTGTATATGTGAGGATCTATATCAGAACTCTCAATTCGATTCCATTGGTCAGTAGGTCTATCCTTGTGACACTACCATGCAGTTTTGATTACTGTAGCTTTGTAATATGTTTTAAAGTCCGGTAATGTGATACCTCCAACTTCAGTTTTCTTTTTCAATATGTCTTTGGCAATTCAGGGCCTTTTACCGCTCCAAATACATTTTGTGGTTAGTTTTTCCAGTTTCTTAGAAAACATACTGTTGATTTTTATTGGGGTTGCATTAAATCTGTAGATTAGTTTGGGTAGGATAGACATCTTGATGATGTTTAGTCTTCCTATCCATGAACAGGGAATATTTTTCCATTTATTTAAGTCTTCTTTGATTTCCTTTAACATTGTTGTGTAGTTTTCTGTATATAAGTCCTATAAGTCCTTTACATCTTTAGTTACATTTATTCCTAGTTATTTGATTCTTTTAGTTACTATTGTAAATGGCATTTTTTTCTTGATTTCTTCCTCTGATTGCTTGTTATTGGTGTACAGAAATGCAACTAATTTTTGAGCCTTGATTTTATAGCCTGCAACATTACTGAACTCCATTATAATTTCTAGAAGCTTTCTTGCAGATTTCTCTAGGCTTTCTATATATAGGATCATGTTGTCCTGAAATAATGAAATTTATACTTCTTCTTTTCCAATCTGGACAACTTTTATATCCTTTTGTTGCCTCACAGCTTGAGCAAGTACTTCTGTGACAATGTTAGAAAGGAGTGGTGATAGTGGTCATCATTGTCTTGTTCCCAATCTAAGAGGGAAGGCATCTAGGATTTCACCTTTGAAGATGATGTTAGCTTTGGGTTTTTCATATATACCCTTTATCATATTCAGAAAGTTTCCATCTATTTCTATCTTTTGCAGCATTTTTATCAGGAAAGAGTGCTGTATTTTGTCAAATGCTTTTTCTGCATCTATAGAGATGATCATATGATTTTTTTCCTTTCAGTTTGTTTATGTGAGGTATTACATTGATTGATTTTCTTATATTGAACCATCCTTGCATACCCAGGATGAAACCCACTTGGTCATGGTGTATAATCCTTTTGATATGTTGTTGAATGCGATTAGCAAGTATTTTGTTGAGGATTTTAGCATCTGGTTCATTAGAGAAATTGGTCTGTAATTTTCCTTTCTAGTGGTATTTCTGTTTGCTTTCGGTATTCGGGTAATGTTGGCACCATAGAATGAGCTAGGCAATATTCTTTCTACTTCTATTTTTTGGAAGAGCTTAAGTAGAATTGGTGTTAGCTCTTTCCAGAATGTTTGGTAAAATTCAGCTGTGAAGACACCTGGTCCTGGGCTCTTCTTAGTTGGGAGGTCTTTGATGACTGAGTCTATCTCTTTACCTGTAATTGGACTTTTGAGTTCATCAATTTCTTCTTTCATCAATGTAGGCTGTTTGTGCATTTCTAGAAACTTGTCCATTTCCTCTAAATTGTCATTCTTGTTGGCATATAATTTTTCAAAATATCCTCTTATGGTACTCTTTATTTCTGTGGAGTCAGTAGTGGTATCCCCTTGCTCATTCCTTATTTTGTGTATTTGCATCTGTTCTCTCTTTTTCTTTGTTAGATTGGCTAAGGGTTTGTCAATTTCATTGATATTCTGAAAGAACCAGCTTTTGGTTTTGTTTATTGTTTTTAGTTCTTTCTTATTCTCTATTTCATTTAGTTCTGCTCTAATCTTTGTTATTTCCTTCTTTCTACTTCCTTTAGTTTTAGTTTGTTGTTGTTTTTGGAATTCTTCCAAGTCAGCTGTTAGGTTTTCAAATTTAGCTCTTTCTTCTTTTTAATATATGTATTTATGGCTATGAACTTCCCTCTCAGGACAGTTTGGCTGCATTCTATAGGTTTTGATATGTTGTGCTGTCGTTTTCATTATTTTCAAAGTAGTTGCTGGTTTCTTTTGAGATTTCCTCCTTGACCCACTGTTTGTCTAAGAGTGTGTTATTTAACATCCATATCCTTGTGCGTAACCTGTTTCTATGGCCCTTAGTGATTTCCAATTTCATTCCATTGTGATCAGAGAAATTACTTTGTATAATCTCAATCTTTCTGAATTCATTGAGAGTTGTTCTGTGGCCTAGCATGTGGTCTATCTTGGAGTATGATCCATGTGCACTCAAGAGGAATGTAAATACTGCTGTATTTGGGTGGAGTGTTCTGTATACGTCTATTAAGTCCAGGTTCTCTGATGTATTGTTGAGAGTCTTTGTTTCTTTTTTGATTCTCTGTCTAGATGTTCTGTCTAATGATGATAATGGTGTATTAAAATCACCTGCTATAATTTTAGAGGCATTTATTTCTACACTTGTCTTTTCCAGAGTTTGCCTCACATATTTTGAGGCACCCCGATTAGGTGCATAAATGTTTATGATTGTTCTCTCTTCTTGAGAGATTACCCCTTTTATTAATATATAGTGTCCATCTTTGTCTCTTACAATAGTTTTGCATTTAAAGTCTATTTTGACTGAGATTAGAATAGCTACTACTTTCCTGTTTTGGCTATTGTTAGATTGTAAAATTGTTTTCCAGCCATTTACTTTCAGCCTCCTTGAATCCCTGGGTCAAAGGTGGGTTTCTTGTAGACAGAACATAGATGCATCTTGTTTCTTTATCCATTCTGCCAATCTGTGTCTCTTGAGTGGTGAATTAATCCATTACACTCAGTGTTATTACTTGCAATGAATTTCTTACATCAGCCATATTTTCTTTGGATTATATATGTCATATGTTGTTTTGTTCCTGTTTTTGTGTTTTTAGTTGCTTTTAAACTCTCCTCCAACTCTCTCTCCCTTGATTTTTCCTTTCAACTTGCAGAACTTCCTTTAGTATTTCTTGAAGTGCTGGCTTCTAATTGACATACTCTCTTAATTTCTGTTCATCTGTAAATATTTTAAGCTTAACATCATTTTTGAATGCCAGTTTTGCTGGATAGAGAATTCATGGCTGGAATTTTTTTTCTTTTAGTACTTTGACTATATCATACCACTGTCTTCTTTCCTCCATGGTTTCAGATGAGAAATCAGAACTTAATTTTATTGTGCTTCCCTTGTATGTGATAGTTCTCTTTTCTCTTGCTGCCTTGAGTATTTTCTCTTTGTCTTGAGCATTGGACATTTGACAAGTATATGTCTTGGAGTTGGCCTGTTGGGATTTATACTGTTTGGGGTGCACTTTGCTTCCTGGATTTGCACATCCATCTCTCTCAATGCTTTTGGGAAGTTTTCAGCCATTATTTCTTTCAACACTCCTTCTGTTCCGTTTCCCTTCTCTTCTCCATCTGGGATGTCCATAATGCATAAATTTTTGCGTTTTATGTTGTCAGTTAAATCCCTGAGTCACTGCTGGATTTTTTATAATTTTTTGTCTATCTGTTCGACTATCTGTTTGATTTCAGCTGTATTGCCTTCTGCATCACTAATTCTTTTACCTGTTCAAATCTGCTGTTATGTGAATCCAGTGTCTTTTGGATTTCCGGTTGTGCCATTGATCACCATCATATCTGTTATCTTTTTGTGTATGTTTTCAATTTCTTCAGTATGTTCTCCCAGTGTCTGCTTTATATCCTTAATCTCTTCCTTCAGTTCATTAAGTTGGTTCATGATATTTGTTTGGGAATCTTTGATTAGTTTTTCAATGTTCTGCATATATTTCTGGTTTTTAGTTTGTTCATTGGAGTGGTCCATGTCTTCCTGTTTCTCAGTGTTGTTTGTAATTTTTTGTTGACCTCTAGTCATCATTTTATCTTGCTGGGTTTACTCAGTTGATTAGCTTCTGTCTCCTCTAGAGTTTTATTTAGTTGGTGATTCTGTGTGTGTGTTGTTTTCTCTTTGACAATTTTTATTCTTATTTTCTTTCCTTGCTTATTTCTATGTTACCTTGAAGGCAAGAAATTAGTGCCAGAGGACTTTAAAGATGTGAGAAAAGAAGGATAATAGTAATATTGATAAAAGTTAGAAGAGTGGCCAAATAGGACTTAGTGAAAAGAATATTTAGCTTGTGTAGGCAGTGTAGAGTAATAGGAAAAAATGTGGAGTACCTACAATGGACTGGGAAACCAAATAGAGGAATATATATATAATGATTTAGAAGGCTAGAATGATGAGGAGGGAGACAAAGAGTAAAGAAAGGGCTAAAGGAAAAAGCTAATATTAGTAAAAAATGAAGAAAACAAAATAGATAGAATAGAGATTGACACCCTTAAATTGTGGGCTAATGAAAAAGCTTGGTGTCTAAGATCCACAACAGAAAGCAGAAGGCAAAGAGATGAAGGAAGGATAAGAGATAGCTTGTGATGCAATATCAATATAGACAGAGAATGGGAAATCACTGAAGAAGAAGCACAGCAAAGAAGAGGTAAGGTAGCAGCACGTAATTAAAAAAAAAAATCAAGGTAAACAGAAAGGGGGGAGGAAAGAGGAAAGAAAAGCAAGAGACAACAAATAAACAGAGAAAAACCAAACAATCACACCAGCAAGCAGTCAAAGAAAGCTAAGGAGGATGTCTTCCTTCTAGGGTACTTGCGGATCCTCTCAGCCTGCTTGCGTTTATCAATTTCCCTTCTGGGTTCTATCTGCAGGTTTTGAGGCAGATTTTCAGTATTAGACTAAATTAAGAACAGGAATACATTTTTTAAAGTGAGTTTTCTTTCTTTTTTTTGTTTTTTTTATCGATATAAGGGACCCAAAATAAGTCCTCTGCTAGATCACTCCCTTCACTGAGGGGACCCTAAATAAGCTCATGGAAACTAATCAAGCCCTTCCCACTTCCTGGCCTCCCCAGGAGAGCTGAAACTTTGATGCTTGTCAGTGTGGAGTGATAAAATTGGCTGACTATGCCCCCTCTGGGGCCAGGCCTCAGTGGCAGCGGGCTGCTTGGTAAATCATGTTTCCTCAGCAGATTCACCTCTCCCATCTGCCTGGTGCTGTTTCAATCCAGCTTATCTGCTCCCCATAGCTATGAGGGGTGTCCAGTCAGCCAAATCCACAGAAGTTAAACCCCTCACCACCTTCTGTCAGAGCCCTCCCTCCCATAGAGTATGCTCCCTCACACCAGAAGTGGGAGTCGCGGATGTAGGATTCACAGCTCCAACCAGCTGTTTTCCCTGTGGGTGGGGCTCAGCCGTATGTGTTAACCACCACAGGCAGGCTCAAAACTCACGAATCTCCACCGTTCACTCCATGCTGTTGATCTGCCTGCTGCTAGATGACCCAAGCTTCTTGCTCTGTGTGACCACAGCACAGACTCTAGGGCAGGACCCCATCCACAATCGGCCTTTCCCAGAGAGCTAGTCAGTGAGTACCCTCCTAAACTGATGCCACCTTGCCTCCCCCCCATTCTTTCTTTTATTCACCAGTTTGTCTCTGTCCCTCCCATAATGAAACCTACCCCTTTTAAACTACACATTCTTGCCCCTACCTGTTCTTTCTGGTTGCTTCCCTTTCACCATCCTTTATTCCCAGCCACAAAAAGGGCTTATTACCTAGGCAATCTAAAAACTTCCTGAGTCTGTGCTAATTTAGACTCCCTAGAAGGGTCCCAGTTATTGGCCATCCCCATAGGATTTCAAACCTGGATAAACAATAAAGATGTAATGGAGAAATTTCAAATATTTCATGGACTAGGAACTCTGAAGTTTTGGACCAATTTAGTTGGATAAACCTTGGGTCTTAGAGAAACTGGATTGGTAGCATATTCCAAACCTTGCTAATCCTTTTTACTATTATACTCACAACAATGTCTATTATCAATTACCTCATCTCCAGAATAATGGCCACAACTACCTCCCATGTTATCCTAATGCATGTAGCCATTGATCTTGAATCTTGAATCTTGCACTTACGAAAACTTACATTTTTATTGATGAAATGAAGCCTAATTATAATTAATGCTTAAGGGTTACCCCCTGAAAACCTCCTT
>JAQZBX010039638.1:0-22969 GCA_029593785.1 Cabassous unicinctus
TAAATCTTTAAAAAAAAAAAAGTTCACTGAAAATTTCTCTTTAGGGTTACCTGATAAAATACAGAACACCCAGTTAAATTAGAGTTTGGGATAAACAGCAAATCATTTTTTTTGGTGTAATTATGTCCTGTGCAATATTTGGGGCATGCGTATCTTAATTTTTTTTTTTGTTATTTATCTGATATTCAAATTTACCTGGGAGTCCTGTATTTTTATTTTCTAAATATGGCAGTCCTATTTTTTATTTATTATTTTTGACAATATTATTATATTTTGGAAATTTCATATTTAGTTAGATCATGCACAGTTCAGGTGCTGTGGACACATTTTTTTCTTCAAGGAATTCAGAGCAGACCTTAATGTTAATTAAGTGCTAAGTGCCAACTATGAGAGCAAAGAGAAAGAGCACGCAGCCAACCTACTGGTCCACGGCAGGCATCCATAGGAAATGATACGTGGGCTCAGTGTTCACAGATCAGGGGAAGTTAGCCACATGATTAGCAATGGCCAGAGGGTTCTGTGCAGAAGCAATGGAAGCAGTAAAAGCTCAGAAGCATGATCAGCATGGTGTGTGTGTATGTTTGGTGAAGATCTAGTAACAGTCTCAGACAGTTGGAAGAGCTTTTAAAGCATCATCAGAGTTGTGTTTACAACAGACCATTCTGGCTGCACCATTGAGGGTGCATTTCAGGAGGGCAGGATTGGAGGTGTGAAGGTCAGCTTGGAGGCTACTTCATTAGTCCACCTAGAAATGATGAGTCAGAACTACAGCTGTGATCACTGAAGGAGAAAGAACAGACCTAAGACATATTTTAGAAGTAGAATCAGCAGGCCTTGTAAGATACTTTCCATTGTCATTAATGAACGGTTAACTTTTTTTCAGGTGATTGATTATTTTGGTAGTATATATACATGAATACCTTTTTACCAGGCAGGTGAGAACAGTCTTAAGAGTTTCCAGGAAAAAGATATCTGTACTAATTTTCTTATTGTTCCTTCCCCAAAGTTCTCTATGGGGAGGAGGATCTCATTTATTTCCATTGGTCCTTGTCTTTGCGTCATCCATCTTCTGTTCCATTAATTGTGCCAACAAGCCTTCCATGAAGCCACTTCATAGATGGCACCTCAACCTCTCACTTATAACATGTTCTGGGTCTGTTTGACCATGAACTCTCCCCAAAAAATGCATGCCCAGATATCTGTTTTTGAGTTCAAAACTATTATAAGAAACAACAAACCTCTACAGAATTCTGGTATTTTCGGGAACCAGGCTTGTGCTATTAAACCTGCTCGACACACAGATCAGCTTTTGGATGTATTTTTATTCCAACTTTCAGACTCTGGCCAGGTCTATGACTTTTCTTTTAACCCTTGGGGCACTTAGTTTTCTTTGCTGGCCAAAAAGAAGCTACTCTTTCTCACATCACCTGAATCTTGTATTAGTGATTCATTCTTCTTTGAGACACGTTACAGACCCTTTGATGTCAGTATTTCCCCTCCAAGGCCCACTTTTTGCATGGCCCTAGAGATATCCTATAGCTCTCAACCTTTTTCTAGTAGGCTCACCTCTGTTCAGGATTAGTACTTTTCTGTCTACCATGTGCAGCAAAATGTCCCACAGGGACTCTTTCTGCCTGGCTTCCTATTTCTTTCAGCTGTCCTTTCTTTACCACTATCCAGTTCCCTTCATGGTCATTCTCCCAGTCTCAAACAACAGAAGGGTCATTTTCTTTCTCAAAAATATGTTTTTTAAAAAAAAATCTATGTTACTGTGCTATAATTTAAATATATTAAAATGTTCAGATTAAAAATATTGTGATATCATCTACATAATGCAAAATATTCCATTTCTAAGTGTACAATTTGGTGGCATTAATTACATCCCCAATATTGTGCAACCTTTACCACCATCCATTACTAAAACTTTTTCATCACCCCAAACAGAAACTCTGTACCCGTCAAGCAGTTACTCTCATTCCTCCTTCCTCCAGGTCCCTGGTAATCTCTAATCAGCTGTCTCCAAGAATTTGCTTAGTCTCAATATTTCATATAGGTGGAATCATACAATATTTGTCCTTTTGTGTCTGGTTTATTTCACTCAGTGTAGTGCTTTCCATGTTGTACCGTGTATCAGAACTTCATTCCTTTTTATGGCTGAATAATATCGTATGGTGTGCATATGCACATTTTTTATCCATTCATCTGTTGGTGGACACTTGGGTTGCTTCCACCTTTTGGCTATTGTGAATGATGCTGCTGTGAGCATTTGTGAACAGGTATCTGTTCAAGTCTCTGTTTTCAGTTTTTTGGGGTATATACCTAAAAGTGGGATTTCCAGGTCATATGTTCTATGTTTAACTTTCTGAGGAACCGCCAAACTGTTTTCCACAATGACTATGCAACAAAATGCCCAGTTATAAGTGTGCAGTTTAGTGAGTTGTGACAAATGTGAGCCATATAATCACCAGTGAAATCATGATGTAGATGATCACTGCCCAATAAAACGTATAGGGATGATAAAAATGTGCTAGTCTGTGCTGTCCAGTACAGCAGCTTCTAGTCACACGGGGCTACTGGGCACTTGAAATGTGGCTAGTGTAACTGAGGAGGTGTATTTTTAATTTCCCTAATTTCTAAAGACACAAAAGGAAAAATATTGTATGATTGCATTACTATGAACCAAATATATTGTGTAATGTATTGTATGATTCAAAAAAAATTTATATGCATCCAGTACATTTAATTGAGAAATGTATGTTTTTATTCAATCGTGTTTTCTTTTTAGATTTTGTTTATATTTTCAATTATTAAATATACAAAATAAAGTTTAAAAAAAATTTAAACAGCCATATATGGCTACTGCATTGCACATCTCCAAATTTCCCTAGTGCCCTTCATCTCTACTCACCAAGCAACCACTAATCCTGAACTTAATCACTTTAGATCTTCATGTAAGTGGAATCATATTGTCCATCTTCTTTTGTGCCTGGCTTCTTTCCCTCAGCATGTTTTAAAGCTTCATCCATGTAGTTGCATGTAACAGTAGCTGTTCGTTTTTACCCATTTTGTCTTTTAATAGAAACCAAAATATCAATTATGATTACTGTAACCCAAACTATATGTAATATAGCCAGTACCTTGAATGAGCAGGATTCATAGAATATAATCAGAAAACAGCTTTATTTAGTGCCCCTAAGCCCACTGAAATCCTTTCTGAGGTGTTATTTTCTTTGCTGCTTGAGTGAAACTTTAGGGCAAGGCCATGACTTTTTTTGTTACTCACACATTATAAAAGGCTTCTGCTCACTCTTTGTCTCCTTTAAGAAATTAACAGGTCGATTCGAATATAGTAATAAAAAACTCAGAACTTCATTGAAAGTCAAAGTCTTCTCTCTTCCAGCTTGAACCTGATTTGGAAACCTGCAGTGAGCACAGGAGTGCAGAGACTTGTCCCCATGTTCTTGCCTTGCATTTATCCTCCTTTGCCCAGCTGGCCAGCTCCAGCTCGTGGCCACTCTGGTATTGAAGCAGGTGGAAGGAGGAAAGGCAGGGGCCATCACTGATGTAATCTGGCAATGGTTTTCTCCTGGGGTTTGACAGATGATCAAAGCTGGCCCCTTCTGTAGTTTTATCGAGGCCCCCCTCTAAAAACATTCAGTTGCAGTTCCCACAACACAGGCTGACCACTCATTTTGCCTCCCCCAGCCTCTGGGACATGTTGCTTCTTGCAGAAATTCTCTTGGACAGAATTTACACTACCTCCAGACTGCCTGTTTTCCCTCCTATGTCCCTCGACTGATCACAAGAAACACCTTCTGTGCCCTCTGGCCCTTGCTGCCAGTGGACCGGAAATTGTAGGCAGCCGCCAGTGCAACCTGTTCCTTTCCTTTCCATCCTGCTGCTCCTGGTTGGTAGCCACAGTCTCTTATGTAGAGATTCCTCAGGCGTGTGTCAAGGACTGATCCACTCTACCTCTGGAACTCCAGGGGACCTGCAAGGAACTTCCTCAACACTGCTCTTGCAGGCATAATGGGTGGGGATTACTCAGAGCACACTGACAACTTCCCCAAATGATTCCTCTCTAATCCAGCTGTCTCTTCTCATTCTTTCTGTGTTATAGTCTGGAGGTGAGGCGTAAGCTAAGGTCCCACACTTGGCACATGCTGCTTAAGTGTCTAATGCCTCACTCTGAAATGTAGAGGTGGCTGCCACCAATTTTTATGTTCACAGTTTAAAGAGAGATTGAAATAGTCTCATTTTTACATATAAAATTTTGATGAATAGCATTTTGCCAACATTGCCTCTTTGACCCTTCTCCAGTAATCTATGGCAGGAGGGAGAGAAGGCACCATACTTTCAACCTTACCCTTCCTGCAAAGTCTGTCCCTTGACAGTGGCTTTCTTCCCTGATCTCCAAAGGAAATCTCCCTTAGAAATCCCCCTGCTCCTTGTTTGTGCCACCTTCTTTTTTTGTAATCACGTGTAAGAGTCTGCTTGTACTCTGTTTATTTGAGGGCATGGCATGTGTCTGTTGAGTTGCACTGAAAAATCAATCCTTATTGTATAAATAACCTTGTACACTTCTGAGAAATACTCATGGCTTTGAATATTCCCCTTATGTTGTGGAGCCTAACCCACGTGAGAATGGGGAGTGCATTCAATGGCAGCACACAAACAGGCTACAGGCCAGCTTCTACCTCACCAGCATGAGATAGGTTTAGGGGCTTGCTGAGAATGAGATTGAGTCAATTCAGTAGATCTCTTATAGGCATGTTCTGCATGATAAACATTAATGTTGCTAAATCAAAATGCCAGTGTTTCTGCCATGAGAATAATAAAAACCATCTTTTTTTCAAATTACAAATGCTTAAAAAACTGGGAACAAATAATAGTGCCTAGATTATAATTTTTTTGTGTGTCCAATTTTGTTAGGAATTATGTGGCACTCAAAGGTATATTAGGTGTATATACTACATCTTTATTAAATACTTCGGCATCCTGCCAAATAAAAGATTTGCAATTCCTTTATTTTCTGAAACAAAATTGGTTTTCTTCCATATTTTTGCAAGATTACATTCTAATTTTATTTTGCAGAAGTTCTTAGATATCCCAAAGGTTAGTATGATATTTGATGGTGAAAGATGTTTTGGAATTCAGGTGATGGGTCTTATAGGTTTTTATATTGTCTCCAAAAAAAAGAGAAATTACTGGTGAACTATCCTGGGAGCTAGAAGATTGTCAGTGTAATAAACATTTTATTTATTCATCTTTCAAACACTCTTTCTATAGAGCTTTTCCTGAGAAATTTTATGTGGAAGTATTGTAGGTACGAACAAAGAGCAACATGGTAGCCACCACTTTCACATATCATGAATTCTTCACCTGCATGGCATGTGCCAGAACGTCAGAAGAGGAAAGAGACTTTTTTATGAACTCCGTATCATTTTTAGTAAATTGACCAAAATAGTTTTCATGAGGATCATAAAACTTTAGTGAGGAAGAAGTGTTTAGAATTGCTACAGTCTCCTTTTATAAGGGCTCAAGACTGTATCATAGAAAAATGATCATAATTATTTTGTACTCCACAGTTTAGTTTTCTAAAATCAGATTTTATTATCCTACAAATTGGGGAGCACTGTTATTAATGTCTAGACTTAAACAGTGGATGATCTGTCCTTTCAATCCTTGAATTCTTTCAAGTATTTATTGAGTCTCTGTTATGTACAGGGCACTGTGCTAAGAGGAATAGAAAGATTAATGAGGTACGAAATCTGCCCTCAAGTGGCTTCACATGGGTGGGAGAGATAGGATATGCCCATTAGAAAAATTACAATCCTAAATAGAAAGCCCTGATTGTCATTAGAGAGATAAAAATCAAGCAGTGAAATATTTGGTGCACATTTTTTCTTGCTGGGCGTAATAATTAGCAATGGGGATACCATAGGGAGAATGCTAGACATTGTCAGCTGTCAGGGAGCTGTTATGCCTCAACCTTCCCAATAATTGAATAGCAACTGACAGCAAGATTTGGAACACTTGGACAGTTTGTCTACCTGGTGGCCGTGAACTACAAATGCCTCCCAACTAGCAAGAAGGAGGGATTGCTCTCCGCACTTACCTTCTTACCTATGTCGATTTTAGGGCTCTTTTCTCATTTGCTGCTTCTTGGTGCTTATCAGCTTTAGAAAGTCAAAAGTAGTTTCTCTCGAGGGAAAACTGGAGGACCCACTATAAACAGTCAGTACCCAGCTGAGATTAGCCACCCTGGCTTTCTTTTAGTCCTTGTTTGTTTTTTAATCAAACACTTTCATAGCACTTACTGTTTTGAGTACTTTACAAATATTAACTCATATTATCCCCATAAAAATACTCTGAGTAGTTTCTCCTATTTCCTCATTTCCAAATTTTGGAAGTGTAGAAACTGAGGGAGAGAGGGTTTAGGCTGATTTTCTATGGTCATTCTCCTAGTAAGTGGTGGAGCCGGGTTTCATACCAGAAAGCCTGGCTCTGGAGGCTTCGCTAGTATACTATGGCACATTCTAATTGTGTTCATACTTCCCTAAGGCTTGTAAGATGGGCACACAGATGCCCCATCCCCAGCTGGGTCTGGCTGTCTTCTGTTGTCCCTATCCCTACCCCTCCTGAATGTTAGAAGCACACTGCCTCTAAACTGGCCCCTTCTCACGAAGACTGCTCTATTAGAAGTGACTGTGTTTGTGGTGGTGGTGGTGGTTGTCTTATACAAACACAAGAACCAGAAAGAAGACAATCTAATTATCCTTAATAGCACAACAACTTTATCTGGCTTAGACAAGTTTAGCATTTCTCTGTCTAGGTTGCCCTGACAAGAAGGTACAATTATTTCTAATCAATTGCACATTTCAGATTGGAACATATTTACTTTCTGAACTCTAAATATAGCATAACTTTTTTTCTAAGTGACAAGAATATAAAATAGCCTATATAAGAAAACTCCCAGGCACAGGGTGATAACTGCCTTGTCTTTCCTTTTTTCCACTCTATTAGTGAAGTCATTATAACTGCTGAAACAAACAACCCCCAAATCTGACACAATAAAGATTTCTTTCTGGTGCATAACACAGTTCAATGTGGTTTGGTGGAGAGACAGTGCAGTTATTTGGAGACCCAGGCCCCTCCATTTTGGGTTCCTTCACCTACTAGGTCCTTGGAGCTCTCCTCTGGACTCTTGGTAGCTAGTCAACAGGTGCTGGAAGAAAAGGAGGGAGGGAGGAAAGGAGACAAAGATTGTATGTGAAGTGTTTAAGGGTCAAGCCAGGAGGTGCCATATATCATGTCAATCTGCATCCCCTTCCATTCTGTCAATTAGATTCAGCCAGCTGTACGGAGGCTGAAAAAGGTAGTCAGGATGTATGCCTAGAAAGAAAATGGAAGTTGTACAGAAAATAGCCAGCCAGTGTCTGCTATACTATCCAAAGTCTGATAACCACAAATATTCTTGAATCTTTTCCCTCTTTCTTTCCTCCTTTCTTCTTTCTTATCTTTCCTTCCTGTCTCCCCCCTCCTTCCTTCCTTCCATCCAACAAATATTTAATGAGGACCTTCTTTTAAGTGCCAAATACTCTAGACACTATGGAATGTGATTATGAACAAATCCAGACACTGCCCTTTGCCCCCGAGGGCTTACAACCCAATGTAAGAAAATCAGGCATTAATTAAATAATCACACACAAAAATGTATAGTTTGCAACTATGACTAGTGCTTTGAAGGGATGGTATGTGATACTATGAAACCTATAACAGAAGGGATATACTTTGTCAAGAGATGAAGCGTATATAATACTTCATGTGAAGGATGAGGAGGCATCATGTAGGTGAAGAGTGGAAGAGTGGTAATGGAAGGCCCCGCAGAAGACCAGAGTGAGGCAAGCATGGTGCAAGGTGAGGCTGAGAGGGTGTAGGGGTCAGATCACACAGACCATGGGGAAAGTTGGCAGAAGTTTCTGTCTTCTGGATGATGGTGTCACTCACAGAGCTAAGGGACAATGATAGACTTGTGGGAAACAGGCTGCATTTAATTTTGGACATTGTTGACTTTGTTAAATCCGAGGGAAGATGTCACATAGGCAGTTGAATATTGGGGTCAGGAGCTTAAAGGAAAGGTGTGGACTATGAATCATCTGAGGTAGATGATAATTGTAGCTGTGGGCATGGATGAAATGGCCTAGCAAGAGAAGGTAGAATGGGAAGAAGAGAAGGCCCAGGAGAGACTTGAGGGACTACCATTCAATGGGAAAGCAGACTGGGCCCACAAAGGAGACAGAAAAGCTTCAGGTTGCTGAAAATATAAACATAATTAGCCAGTGGAAAATTAAATGGCCAAAGCCTTTATATATTCTTCATTTACTTAAGCAGAAAATAGCTCTTTAAAAAAAAAAAAGAAAGAAAAGAGTTAACATACAAGTAGAAAGCTGTTTTCTATGATGTAATTGATATATACAGGGATGTTTGCAGCAACTTCATTTCAGAAAAGAGCCATTAAAACCTGTTGATAAGAAAGCTTAAACTATTAGTATCATTTTCTCTCTGTCTCTGTAGAACAGAGAAGTTGCTGTTGGGCTGGGTGGGAAGTTTCATGAACCAATCTTTCAAGCAATGCAAAGTGAGGCTGTATGACTATAGTAGTGAAGGGAGACATTTTAAAAAATCAGACTAAAAAATAGGAGACATCAGCTGCAACCCTCACTGCAGCAGTAGCTGAGTCTATAATTTCAGGAAGAAGGAATTTGAACCCAGCAGGCATCTTGTAGTAAGGATTCTACTTTGCCTCCCCAGATATATTGACAATGCTGCCTGCTTAATAAGGACAACAATGTCAGGCAGAAGCCACATAATAATAGCATTTCTCCATGCCTGTTTGTTTTCTGAACTCCTTACTGTTGTTAATTAGTTAAAGCACCCAGTGTTATTAGCTGATCTCAGAAGCACATCTGAGAAAGTGGAATCTTTACTCAAAAGCATTTGAGTTAGTGTAAAAGCCTTGCTGCAAGACGAATAAGAGAAGAAAGAGGAGGAAGAGGAAGGGCGTCTGGTTGCAGGAGGAAGGTTTCAGAGGGCAGGCCCGACCCTCCTATCCCTGTGACTATGTGACTTGGGTTTTCCACAAGTGCTCTGGGAGGAAGTGTCTCTTTGGCTTATACGTAATTTTCTAAGGGAATTTATAAATGGACACTTCCTTTTCTCTTTAGTCACTCCATGTTATGGTGACAGAGAAATCTGATCAGCATAACAACTTGTTAAAGTATAATGTCAGAGTTCAAAGTTGAGAGAGAATTTTGTAGGAGGGGGTCCCTGATTCCTCATTGCCTTCCACAGATTTATTCCAGAGTAGCCAAGAATAAAATGAGAACACAATATTTGAGGGGTGTGGTGGCCAGTGAATTGCCTGAACAGATGGGGGTGGGGGTGGGGGGTAGGAACCAGCAACCTCCCACTGCGTGCAGCGCAGTGTGGGAGATGCAGCGAGATGGCCACAGGAAGTGAGCCTGCTGGCCCATTCCTTCACAGGGATGATGATCAAGTAGCAGAGACAGGACAAACATGCTAGAAAAGGGCAAAGCAATACACAACACTAAACAAATGATATGAAATAACATTCAGAGTATTTATTAAAAGTCATCAGAATGGTTTACTAGATACTATTCTTCCACTTCAGCCATGTAACATAATAAATGCTCAGAAAATGGGTCCATTATGGTTAGTATGATATTATTTTTGTAAGTCATTAAAGAAGGTGGAAGAGGCCTCTCTTCCCCTATAACCTAATATTTGGATATACCCTCATAATTTCACTAATTAATTTGTTAGTTAATTAAGAGGTGGATGGGTAATTTGTATCCTCACAATTTAGAATTATCACTAGCATTTTGCCGCCTCAATTTCTTCAAGGTATTTGGAAAGAGACGAAAGATAAAAGCGTTCAGAGGCATTACACACTTAAGGAGAAGATCAGTTTTCAGTGGTATTTTAAAGAATGAGGGGGACACATAGGTAGGCACTGAAAAATAGGTAAAATCATGGAAGTTGAAGAGATGGCCTGAGAGAAAAGCAAAAGCAGTAGTTGGACAATTTGTTTGCTTGAGTTATGTAGTCAAGGAGAGAACTGTGATCTCAGTGTGATATTACAGAAGAAAACCTGCAGGGTTCTCAATGAATTTCTGTCTGAAAACTAGCCTAGGAAATGCAGGGAAAAAGATGCATTGCCATATATGTTGCAACTCTTCTAGATTTCATAAACAAACATTCTTCTATTGTTGGTTAATTTGGCCAAGCAATATGGAATAGTTTGTTTCCTTGTTATAATTCATCTAGGCCATGAGTTGTAGTGGCAAAAGCAGTGAATGAGGAAAAGACAAGGTAATGAAATTCTTATGTTTCCTGAGTACCTGCTATAATGCAGATACTACACTAGTTACTTTTGTAAGAGCTATATAATTTAATTTTCCCAATATCCCTATGCAGTAGGCAAAATCCAGGTTGGTCTGATTCTAAAATCAATCCATTGATCTCTTCCCTTTTAATGAAAATATCTGGATTATCATCCACAGGTCAACAAACCACAGCCCACCAGCCAAATCCAGTCCCCAAATGTTTTTGTAAAGTTTTATTGGAACACAATCTTGTCCATTTATTTATGTATTGTCTGTGGTTGCTTTCTTGCTACAAAAGCTGAGTTCAATAGTTGTGACAGTGACCATGTGACTTGCAAAGCCTAAGATATTTACTACCTGGCCCTTTACAGAAAAAGTTTGATGTCTTCTGATCTAGTAGTTTACTACTTTACTTGCCCTGACACTTTGGACAAAGTCTTTTATGAGACAGTTTCTTCAGCTGTAAAACAGACTAATGATGCCAGCCTTGTATGTCTTACAGGGTTTTTGTGAGAAAGTAACTTGTACATGAAACTTTTATGGAAAATTAAAAGTGGTCTACCATGTAATATCATTTACTTTTTCTCCCAACATGCTATTAAATTTTCAAATATACAAAATATTTGAAAGAATTGTGCAATGAATGTCTATATACCCACCACCTAGATTCTACAATTAGCATCTTACTGTACTAGCTTTACATATCTAGCCATCTATCAATCCATCTTGTTTTTACGCATTTCAAATTAGCTTGTATGCCTTTGAGAGTTCAATATTTGTTTACTTTTTTTTTGGTAAAATGTATAAACAGTGGAATGCACAAAACTAAGTGAATCATTTGATGAATTTTGACAAGTGCATACACCTGGTAACACAAACCCCCTCTCGAGATAAAAAGCATTCCTATCACCCCAGAAAATTCCTTTATGTCCTTTCTTAGTCAATTCTCACCTCACCCCACCTCAACAGGCAATCACTATTCCAATCTTTTTCACTATACATTACTTTTGCCTATTTTAGAACTTCATATAAATGTAATAATAACAAGAACAAGAAAACAAGATGTTTAATATTGCTCAACCAATCAACCATAGAAGACAGTTCCATAAATCTATAAGAATTGCACTGTAAATGGCCATGTATCATTTTCCCTGAATTTCCTAGGCTAGTTGTGTGTGTGTGTAAAGCTTCTTTCACTCAACATGTGTTTGAGCTTTAACCTATTGTGTATTACAGTAGTTTGTTCTTTTTTGTTTCTCAGTGATAATATTATATTGTAGGCATACACCACCATTTGTTAATCCATTCATCTGCTGATGGATACCTGGGCTGTTTCCAGCCTTTGGGTATTATGAATAAAGCTGCTATGAACATTCCTGTATGAGTCTTTTGTGGACGTATGCTTTCTTATCTCTTGTGAGTATATCTAGGAGAGGAATTAGTCATAGGATAGGTGTTATATATAGATTTTTTGCTTTTTTTTTTTTTAAATTTATTGAAGTATATCACTCATACATGAACATACATAATAAGTGTATAACAATAGTTTTGAACTTACCAAACAAACATACATAACATCATACAGGGCTCTCATACCTCACCCTACCACCAATACCTTGCATTGTTGTAAAACATTTTTAACTAATGATTAAAGAGCATCCTCAAAATATTACTATTAACAAAACTATTTTCCCCCAACCCACCCTATTATTATTATTTTTATATCATTTATACATGAACGTACATAAACAATAAGTGTATAGTCAAAGCTGTGAACTTACAAAGCAAACATTCATAACATCATACAGGGGTCCCATACAGCAACCCTCCACTCACACCTTGCATTGTTGTGAGACATTTGTTACAAATTATGAAAGGATATTGTCAAAATCTTACTACTAATTATAGTCCTTATCATACATTTGGTGTATTTTTCTCCCAACCCACCCTATTATTATTTTTTAAATATATTTTTATGACAGAAGTTGTAAACTTACAAAACAATCATGCACATGTGCAGAATTCCCAAACAACACCCCTCTATCAACACACCACACAGTGGTGGAACATTTGTTACAGATTGTTATGTATAGTTTTATAAGAAACTGCCAGATATTTTTTCCAAAGGGGTTGTACAATTTCACACAGTGTACTAAAGTTCTGGTTGCTTCACATCCTTGCCAACATTTCTTGTTGTCAGTCTCTAATTTTAGCATATCTAGTGTGGTACTGGTGGTATCTCATTGTGGTTTTAATCTGCATTTCCTTGATGACTCATAATGATGAGCAACTGGACATTCGTAAGTGTCTATTAAGATCTCATCCATTTTTAATTAGGTTGTTTGTCTTTTTATTTTTGATTTGTATGAGTCATTTTCTTAATGGTGGCTTTTTTATTTTACTGTTTATTTTGTTTTCTGTGTCTATCTTAAGAAATGTTTACTTTCCCCCATGTCATAGAGTTATCCTCCTGTGTTTTCTTCTAAAGGCTTTAGAGTTTAGCTTTTATGGTTGGGTCTATGATTCCTCTTGAATTATTTTTAGTATATGGTATGAGGTACGGATTGAGGTTCATTTTTATCTATCTGGGTATTCAGTTTTTCTTACATGATGTTCAAAAGACTTGCCTTTCCCTAATGAATTGCCTTGGTACCTTTTAAAAAAATATATGGAGGCTATAAGTATGGATCTATTTCTGTAATGTTGATCTATTTGCCTATTTTGATGCCAGTACCGTACTGTCTTGACTATAATGGCTTTATAGTAAATTTTAAATTCAGATAGCATAAGCCCTCAAGTTTATTTTTATTTTTCAGGATGGCTTTGGATATTTTAGGTCCTTTACATTTTCATCCAGGTTTTAGGTAAGCCTGTAAATGGGGGGCGGGGGGGAAGTCTGGTGGAGTTATGATTGGGGTTGCATTGAATCTATACATCCAATTTAAGGAGAAGTGACATTTTAACAATGTTGAGTCTTCCAATCCATGAACATGGTATACCTCTACTTCTGTTTAGATCTTTAATTTCTCTCAGCAATGATTTGTAGTTTGTTATGTGGAGATCTTGTATGTTTTTCATTAAATTTAATCCTAAGTATTTAATGCTTTTTATGCTTTTAAAAGTGAGATTGTTCTTTTATTAATTTCATTTTCCATTTGTTTGCAGCTAACATATAAACTATAGTTGTTTTTGATATACTGATTTTGTATCCAGAAACCAAGCTAAATTTAAATTCACTTATTTATTCTAAGAATTGTTTTGCAAATTCCTTATGATTTTCTATATAAACAATCATGTCATCCATATAAAGAGTGAATTTTGCTCTTCCTTTCCAATTTTTATAACTTTATTTCTTGTCTTTGCCTTATAATACTAAGATCTCTGTTATAATGTTGATTAGAATTAGTGAGAGTGTACACTTGCCTTGTTCTCAGTCTTAGGAGGAAAGCATTCAGTACTTTACCATTATGCATAATATTAGTTGTAGGCCTTTCATAGACATCTTTTACCAGACTGAGGAAATTTCCTTCTATTCCTAATTTGCTGAGGTTGTTTTTTAGATGATGTTGAATATTCTTCATTTGTTGAAATGATCATGAGTTTTTTCCCTTTATCTTGTTAATGTGGTGCATTGTCTTGATAAAAACAATTTTTTTTTGAGGTACTGGAGCTGGGGATTGAACCCCAGACCTTGTATGTGAGAAGCCAGCGCTCAAACACTGAGCCACATTGGCTCCCGAGTTGTTTTTTTCTTTTGCTTGCTTGCTTGTTTTTTTTGTTTTGTTTTGTTTGTTGTTTTTTGTTTTTTGTTTTTTTTTTGTTTTTTTAGGAGGCACCAGGGGCTGAACCCCAGGACCTCCCATGTGAGAAGCAGGTGCTCAACTACTTGAGCCACATCTTCTCCCCTTGATTAATTTTTAAATGTCAAAAAAATCTTTTTTTCTTGGGATAAACCTCACTATATTGCTAAGTTTGATCTTGCTCATATTTTGTAAAGTATTTTTGCATCTACCCTGATGAGAGTTAGTATATAATATTTTTTGTAAATTCTTTGTTAGGTTTTGGTATTAGGTTTATGCTGACCTAATAAAATGAAGTCTCCTCACTTCCTCTATTTTCTGAAAGAGTATAAATATTAATATTATTTCTTCCCTAAATGTTTGGTTTATATTGATTTTCTTTGTGGGATGTTTTTTTTTTAAATAATGACTTCAATTTCTTTAATAAATAGGCTCTTCAGATTTTCCTTTTTATCTTGTGTCAGTTTTGATAAGTTGCATATTTTAATGAGTTTGCCCATTTCATCTAGATTTTCAAGCTGGAATAAAATTGTTCATATATTCACTTATCTTTTTAATACCCATGGTTCTATTATGATATTCCCTCTTTTATCTTAGTATTTTTAATTTGTATACTCTTGTTTGTATCAGTTAATTTTGCTGCGTATTGAGCCACTCCAAAATTAATGTCCTAAAATAATAACAATATATTTAGCTTACAACTCTGTGGGTAGCCAATTTAGGCTGGAATCAGCTGGGAAGATTTTATGATCTAGGTGAAGTTGGCACAGGGGTCTTCAGTTAGCAACTAGTCAGCTAGGCAGCATGGGTGACTTTTGGTAGGGACAATGGGGTGATTGAACCACCTGTCTAATTCAGGCTTGTTTATTGGTAGCCTGGCAGGCATCCTAGAGGGAGAGTGGAAGAATGCAAATCCTCTTGAGGCCTAGAGAAATAAATAAATAAATCTTTAAAAAAAAATTTGCCGTTGTGAATAAATTGTAGGTAAATGAAAGTTAAACAATTTACCCTAGCATAGGCAATATGTTTCTCTAGTTTTCTTGTCTTCTCTACCAAAATTCAGAGCAATATTTTGGACACAGTAAATATAAGTAAAGTTGAGAATGGGACTATAGAAGTGTTGTTTGGGCTATAGAAGTGTTGTTTGACTCCTCCAATCAATGGTCATTTGCAGTATTGCTTCAGGGAAAATTGGCAGCAATCAAAATATCTAATAGATGAGGATTGGTAAAAAAAAAAAATTATATATATATATGGCATATTCCTCAGATGGAATAGTGTACAACCATTTAAAAGCTATAGACGAGTATCCAGTGACCTGGATGAATATTGATTATATATTTAATATTAATGTATATTGTGAAACTATTTACATGATTATATATTTGGTAAAATAATTAAATCTAAAGACACGTATGCAGAACAAAAGACTTAGAAGAATATGCAACAAATTACGGTGGTGATTTCTGAATAACAGCAGTATGGGTAACTTATATTTTCCTGTTTTTTATTTAGGATTTGAAGTTATTTAGAATTAATATATGTTGAAGACATACAGGAAAATAAATTAAAAGTACTTTTAAAAAATGATCTCTAAACAGTCACCATTTTCAGAAGTTTTTGTACTTTTTTTTGCCACCCTGTATATAAGAAGAGCCACTGGAGCTTTAAAAACCTACAGGGTCACCTAAAACTCAGAATGATCTGTATATGCAAAAGACTGTGTTTTTTTGGCATCCAAATAGAACATGGTATCATGAAATGCAATACTTACTTTGGGATTTTTGTTTTTGCTGTTAACATTCACAAGTACTCATAAAGATGGGTGAAATGCTTTTCTAAAAAACATGATATTTTTATTACAAAACACAAAATCACCATTATTGTGAGGAAGACTTGTAGAAAGTTGTTTTGATTGGAAGCAAAGTCAGCATTCTTATTCCTTTTTTTATAACTTGAATATTTATAGGATCTAGATTCTTTTGGAAAGTTAAGTTGACTGGAAAATTATTGTTAAAAATAGACACAGGTATTGCATCTGTTAAACTGCTAGCCCTGATCCTGTGCTTTTCTTGCCAGTCTAGCTGATAGGGTGATATCCATTACATGTCTGTAACAAAGTGGTATTTCCACTTTGCAAATCCCACCATTATGACCATTATCATTAGTGGAGAATAGACCTTGGTCATAAAGCTTACAAGCTTTTGGTACCATGGATGCAAAAAAAAATTTATTAGTATTGGAGGTTCTGATGCATGTACTTTGTCACTGAATAGACTGTTTAGGCCAATTTCCATCCAGAAAATGGTGAATGTAGTCTGCAGATGTCCCACCATCAATCTGAATTGCTTGAGAATGTCCACAAGGGGTGTTAAAGCTTTCTGGACCTTGAGTTACATTTGATTTAAATTAGACATATGTCAGAGAAAATTTTTAGAGTTGTGAAATCAGGGCATTTAGCAGAAAAGAGCCTAATTTATCGATTTTGATGGATTTACTGTATTTGGTTCGTTGGGGGAAGGAACAAAGCGCAGATACTGGTGGCTGGGTGTGGCGAGTGCTGAAAGGTTTTTTGGGGTAGGAGTATGCGCCGGAAGGGCTCTGTGCACCTGGGTGACCGTAGCGGCCCCGTGCCTGCAGCACCCGTTGTACAGGCAGTTTTTTCCATGTCAACACCTGCTCATTAGGAACTGGACCAAGACTCCCAAAGAGCTCTCAGATGGCCCTGATTTTGTATCCCTGCCAATCTGCAGTAGAATTTAATAACAACCTTGAGGTGAAACTTGGGCCTTTCCTCACTGCTAATCCCCAAAACCATCTGGCCTCTCCCTTTCTCTGAATAACAATTTAGTGTGTATGTGGTGAGAGGGAGGAGGATGGGTGGAGGAAGGGGGAATAAAACTGCTCTTACATTTCTTAAAGGACAATCAACTTTCTTTGGGGGCAGATAGAGTTTCTTTTAGATCATAGACCTAAGCTTGTTCTTTCTGTAGCTTCCACATCTTGACTTGCCTGATAGTTGTTTGAAATTTGTACCATTCATTAGCTATTGACAAACCTCCAAGTTTAGTTCTTCTAGTGAAATAATGCCAAAAAGAAGGCTGTAAGTCTGTAATCGGGTTTCTGATAAAAGAAAAAGATTATGCATTTTCTCTTTAATTTTTCAGTAGGCTTAGTACAGTATTAGATTTGTAGGAGATACTCCGTAACTATTTGCTTTGTTTGTTTATTGCTCAGAGGAATTGAAGTAATTTGGTGGGAAATGTATGGTATAGAAGAGTAAATCACTATTAAAATGTAAAGCATCAGAACTTCCCATGCCTTGCCCCAACTCCCAGGGGAGGAAATAGAACATAGATGTCACTTACATTGCCCAGAAAATATCATGTTTATGGTTCTTATTTAAGGCTCACTGCAGGGTAGATGCCCATCAAATAGAATGGCATATGGAATCACCTTTTCTTCTGAAGTTGCTCTCTTACTTATTCTTGCCCTGTTGAGCACGTGTGGTTGTTGAGTTTGGGTGTCTTAAATCCATGTATAGTATTATGCTGAGCCAATGAAAGAGACGCAATATGAATTTGTTAAATTAGTGAATTAATAAATTCTATGTATACATGGTATAGAAAATGCCCTTAGCAACATGTCTTTCCATAGCTCAGAAGGCAATTATGTTCAAACCCAAAAGATACATTTCCATGTGCATTATGTATACACACACATCCACAAACATGTGCATATGCATACATGTGCGACATCTACACATCTCTACACACACTAATGATCACTAGCAGAGCCCCTCAGAATGGTACATCACTAGCCACGTTCATTTCTTAGAATAGGGGTCATCACGCTGTGGCCCACAGGCCAAATCCAGCCCTCTTTTTGTATAGCCTGCAAAATAAATTGGTTTTTATATTTTTAAATAGTTAAAAACAAATCAAAGGAAGGAAAAAATCTGTTACTTGAAAATTGTATAAAGTTCAACTTTCAGTACCCATAAATAAAGTTTTATGGGCACATAGGCATTTTCATTGGTTTACACAATGTCTCTTGCTGCTTTAGCACCACAATGTAATTTACAACCATGTGGCCTGCAAAGCCCGAAATATTTGTTACTCGGCCCTTAACAAAAAAAGTTCACTGTACTCTGCCTTAGAGTATACAAAAAATAAGTAGAATAACATCTGTCTGAATCAAGCCATACCTCACAGTATTTGAAAAGACATTACCACTGCCCCTCCCCCATTTTTAAAAAGAGAAACTGGAAAACAATGAGAAAATTGTTCTCAACTTTTACCTTTTTTTTTTTTTTTTAAGGGCTTAATCTTTTTTTTTTTTTTTTTTTAGTATCTTTTTTAAACATATAACCTTAAGTCCCAAGCATGACGTTTTGGATATTCAATCTTTAATAACTCTTGTGATTATATCCAGACGTGATATAATGGAAGGACAAGTAAAAGTTTGCAAAATTGTGTAACATATAATAGTAAACTTAATTTGTCTGATTTACAGTTTGCCTTCTGAAGCAACATAGAAGAGGCAAAACCTAGCGTGGTTGTAGGGCAGGTAGGAAGAAGGGAAATCCCAAATGCATTTAGGGACACTGAGTGCCAGACTGAATTACAGCCTGCTGCGACAACGGAATGCCCTGTGTGTACGTGTCCTGTTTTGTTTTCTGTGGTACTTATATTGTTTCATAGATATTAGTTACTGAAACTTACTGGGAGGACAGGAAAAAAGCAGGAGTTGTTAATTCCATTTCCAGAAGGATGAGACTATAAACTCTGCATGTAGCTCTTTGTACGGCAGTAAGTCAGTATCAAATCCAAGAAAATGGAAAGATTTTTTTTCTTTTCATCAGACATAATTTCTGCATGATTGATATGGTCCACAATATGATAAAGTATTATTACTTGAGTTTTAGAGTAAATATTTGACTGATTTCCTAAATTTATACATCTGACATATTAGTTGTCATACCATCTTTGGCCACTGTAAGTATGGCTTCATGAGTCAGTAATTAAGTACTTTATTTTCTTTTGTTTCCTTGTGTGCTACTCCATCCCTCCTACAGAAGGACAGAAAATAATCACTGAGTTGGCTGGCATTTCCTTGAATTGTCAAATCCTATCTCCTTCTTCATACATATCTTTAACTTTCAGTTGCTTCTTAAGGGAACTAGTTTTCCTTATATCATGATCAGAACGTACCAACAGAAAAAAGACATATAAACCGATCATTGCGTCCTTATCGTAATTGTAATTCAGCATCACAAAGTATGTCTGCTGGGAGAGAAACTTTAGAATTCCTTTCATTGTATGGATATGGAACCTGGTTCTCAGGAAGGATAGGGGATTTCTCTAAGGTCTCATAGCTGCTTAGTAGGAAATTTGGGGTAAGAACTCTTTTGCCTTACTTGCTTATTTTTATTAGCTTTCCTTTGGAACACCTTGAATATAATTATTTTGTAAACAGTAAATAGCAGGCTCATTGAAATATCAAAAATATCATTTTATAGACTATGTTATGGTTGACTACGAAACATCGAGACTTATTTCCACAAGACACACAACAAAATTTATTCCATTACTTGGTGGACATGCACCATCAATCTACATGGAATAGTTATTAAATTAAAAGTAAAAGATGATGGAAGCTGTAATTATCCAGTTGGTTTAGAAGACAAGTGATACAAAACCATATCTGTTGTTTATCTTTAGTAATAAATAAATTAGAATCAAACACAGTGTTCATATTACTTGAGGAACCATTTACCATTCACTGTCAGTCATCACAATCAGTTTCTTGGTTTAGAGAGCTATATTGGGGGGAATTACTACCCTAATAGATTGGAAGACCCAATTCAACTGGCTCATCACTGACTTGATTTATTTTTTTCTGGGGATCCAAAAATAGAAAGAAGCAGAGAGGCCTTGAACATTTGTACCCTAACCAATCACTATTAATCTAGTCATGCTGCTTTATTTTCTGCACAGCACTTGTTACTATTTAAAGTTATCATCTTCATTTATTTGTTTACTGGTTTACTCTCCCTGCCTCACACACACAAGAATGTAAGCTGCAGAGAGTGTGGTCTCCTTTGTCTCGTTCACCATTGTGTCACCCAAACCTATAACAGTGCCTGGAGCATAATGGGAATTTCATATTATCTGTTCAGTGCATGAGCAACTGGCCATGTTGGCTACAGTATGAAGGACAGAATTGTGAAATTGTATGTTCTGTGGATGGAGAAGAGAGAATTAGTAATTAACACAGAAAGTATTGTTCTAAGTGGAAGGCCCTGACTCCTTCACTGTATTTCATATGCTCCCCCCCATCCCCACTTCCATAGTACCTGTACATGGGTGATCAATGTTGGTTTACTTGTGTTTCTCTTCCATCAGGGACCAGGTCTCATTCACTTATATGTCCACAGTGCCGAGCCCAGTGACCAGTAGAGTGAGTGAGTGAGTGAACCTATGAGTTCATGAATGCTTCTTTAACTCCAGGCCCTGAGAACATAGGATGTTTTGGGGCTTCCTCTCTTCAATCAGAAAATATAATGACTGACTGTTAAGTATCCTCTGATCCTTGTTTGGAGAAATATGTGACTTCAGGAAGACAATTCCCGCCAAAATTTTGCTGTCTTTTTGTTAGTATAAGCTCTTTATATAGACCGGCACTGTCCAAAAGAAATATAGTGTGAGTCACACATGTAGTTGCAGTTTTTCTAATAGCCACATTACAAAAGCTTTTAGAAAAGTGAAATTAATTTTAACAATATACTTTATTTAACCGAATGTATCCAAAATATTATAACTTCAACATAAATCAATATATAAATTACCAACGAAATATTTTACATTCTTTTTTTTGTCTTAAGTTTTGAAATCCAGTGTATATTTTACCTCAATTTCGATGTTAAATTTTCATCAGAAGTACTTGATCTGTATTTTATTTCATAAAATTTAAAGTTGAAAAAGTAGATTCACCTATCCACATTATTCCAAACACAGTTAATCTACATTTGCCATTATATGAATCCAATATTAATTGTAAATTTAAAGATTTTAATTAAATAAAAATCAAAATTCATTTCTCCAGTGGCTAGTGTCACATTGCAGCCCCAAAGCCATATATGGCTATTGGCTACTACATTGGCCAGCATATGTTATAAACTCTTTCCTACGTATTTTCCTTTATCCCACAACCTTTGCAGCCATCTGGTCTACGTATTTCCTTCTACAGGTACAGGGACCCAGAGAGGTGAAGTGGCATTTCCAGGACTTTTAGTTTGCACACCACTCTTGGTGCCTGGTTTGTGATCACTGCTCTACCAGGCACTACCAGTCTATTCCTTTGTTTTGGACAGAGGCCAGGGATGTGCTTGCGTGGGCCTTCCCCATGCAGTGAGGGATCCTCTCCTCTCTGCCAGCCAACATGCGTGTGATGGAGAAATCCTGGGGAAGCCATCCCTGGGTGTCTGCCCCATTCTACCCACGAGAGGCCACAGAAGCAGCTGGTGTGCTTGGGGCCAGCTGGCTCTCCCTCCAGTGCTGAGGTCAGGCCAGTTAGTTGAATGGCCTGCTTTGGTGAAGGAGGGTAGACCAAGTGCTAAGACAGATGGCACCAAGACCACTGCTCATTTTTCCAAAGGTGCTACCCCCTACGAGGTGTGTGGGAAGGACCACCAGTCACTCCTCAGTGTTATCCAGACAAAGTCTTTTTTTTAAGGGCTTCATGTGTTCCATGTGAAAATGAAGAATAATATGTGACTATAAGTTGAGAGTTTCCCAGGGTACTTTTTTTTGTCGTTTATAACCATTCACAGGCTTGTTTTCTTTCTTGTTCCCCTCATTGTTCAGAACCTACTCAAGGTCTTTTGACATCATCATTATCTAGGATGCCAAAATTAATGAAATGACAATGGTTCCATTTTTCTTTGTGAAGGAAAAATATTTTGACTCTCTCATGGCGAGGCTGCTCTGCTTCATAAAAAATTGAAGTGGGTGCAGCATGAAATCATTTTTCCATTAAAACAGACACTTTCCTCATGAACATGATCCCAGGGTGGAGTTGTGAAGGTACAGTCTCCCTTGCAGGACTGGAACATTGTGCTTTTTAGTTTCTTTCTTGCCTCCCATCGTATTTGAGAAGTATATGCTCCCCATCTCCACTGTTCTATTTCACTAGGTAGTATTTTTTTCAAAGTGCGCAGCTATTACAAGTTCAAAGTCTCCAAGTGACGGTGTCATCTCCAGAGAAATTCTGAACATTATTGTTTGGTGTCAACTTGATTCAACAATGTGGAGATACAATATAAAATGCCAACTGAGAGTAGTCAAGATATTAATTGGCTAAAGTAATATTTAAAACTTGTCTTGGGAAGCGGGAGTGGCTCAGTTGATAGAGCCCCCGTTTACCATATGGGAGGCCCGGGGTTCGCTTCCCAGGGCCTCCTTGTGAGGGCAGGCTGGCCCGCGCAGCCTAGTGGGCTGATGCAGCAAGACCTCACAACAGGAAGCGGGTGTGGCTCAGCTGATAGAGCCCCCGTTTACCATGTGTGAGGCCCCGGGTTCGCTTCCCGGGGCCTCCTTGTGAGGGCAGGCCGGCCCGCGCGGCGCGAGGGGCTGATGCAGCGGGACCTCACAGCAAGGGGAAGATAAGCAGACACGAAGAAGACACACAGCGAATGGACACAGCAAGCACAAGCAGCAAGGAGGGGATAAATAAATAAATCTTTAAAAAAAAAAAACA